>JAUZNJ010030250.1:0-14893 GCA_034780135.1 Jordanella pulchra
GGGAGCGGCGGGGCGGCCTGAGTACTAACCAATAATTAACATATCAAATTAGAGCATAAATCTGAATGACAGCAAGGAGAAATGCCAAAAAGGTCTGCTTTTCTTACATTACATGTTATTTTAACCACATTTTCATCCATACAGTTCTCTTAACTTCAACTCCAGTTGAGTAAATCCACTTTCAATGAGTGCTTTGTCTTTGAAATGACTATTCAGAGATGAAGCAGAAGTAAAGAAAGCCCCGCAGTAGATCTTTTGTAATCTCTGATAAATTACAATGCCCATCATACTATATTCTTTTTATTTACTTAACAGAAGTTTTATTAGAAAAAAGAACAAGTCCCTGTCTTGTTGTGTTGTTGTTAATCACGTTTTCCTTCTTGTCCGTTAACCTCTTAAGGTTTGCATTGGAAAGCTGCAGACTGAAACCAAACAAACTAGCCCCCCCTAAAGCCGTTCAAATGAATATCTTCCTTTGTTCGCCTTTCTTTTGAACTCCTACTGCACTTTTCCTTGTGCTGCAATCTGCAAACACAGTAAGAGTGACCGTTCAGGATTGGGTGTCTTTTGTATTTTATTTTAAACATCATGTACATTTCAAGTAACATGAAACAGTTGCCTGTCTTCTCTTTCAGCAATGATAAATCTATGACTGCCAACAGAGTTCTTCCTATATACAGAGTTCGACAAAAACAATCGACAATGTGTGTAAATATTACTTTGTTTCTATGAGCATAAAAAGTCTACTTGCCTTGAAAAAAAACCCAACCTTTTTTATAAACAAATCGGAGCTTTTTTTTCCACCTTTGATGTGACAAATATTCCGTACAATACACTAGAAAACTAATTCAAAATCCTGGCACTTTAATAGAGGCATCTAGACTTTTTTTTTTTATATCCACCAAAAATATGTTTTTTCTTGTTACCTTCTAATGTTGATATTCTTTTAAATAATTCTCCCGACAGGATCATTCAGAGGATAAAGAGCATTTTAAAAGTTTTGCTTTTCTCTCCATTTGCATTATGCATCATCTACTTCACAGCTCCAGCTGTCCGGTAAGTTTTTAATTATATCAATACTTAAAATGGTGAAAAGATGCTTTACTGATCTCTTAAATTGCATTTTTAATGAAGTTTAAAAGTATGATTCTTATGAAGGCATATATTGTTTTAAAGAGGACTATGTTGAAATTATTTTGCATTCTTTGTATGCCCTGGTTTGCATCACATTGCAAAGTCTAAAAAGTAATAGACCAGATATGCACCTATCAAGCTGCAGAGGTTAGATTGAAACTGTTTTCCTATCCCAAAATATTTGTTTTTCCTAGTCAACGGATACACTAAAACAAAACACTCCTTTCTTTTCTCCTCATACACAGATCTGCTAACTGCATGTAATTCTATGTACATCTATGTACCGTATTAGAGTTTAAAAGAGTAAATGCATCTTCCTAAAAGTTAAATAAACAAATACAATATTTAATTGACTTTTTTTTATTTCAGATTTTTAATTGGACTCCTACCGATGGACAAGTGTTCTTTGGAAAGTGTAAATATGTTGACCAAGGGTAATAGTGCTGATACAGACCTTAATCTTTGGTAAGATAACAAAACAGCTTTTCTTAATTTGATTTATCTACAATCTCCTGAGAAATGTTCTGTCTCCTCCCTCTCATGGCTGATATCCTGGGGAACTACACACGGCTGAACAAAGGCTCTGTCATAGGCATAATGAGTCCTACGGTGGATATCAACACTTTTGTTTGCCAGACTCTATAAAAAACAAATAGCAAATTTTGCACCTGGCAGACTGTTGACTAAAACCTTTGTTCAGAAAATATGCCTCTACTGTTGTAGTCCTTGTCCAGATGAGGTGTCTCCCAGGTTTCCAAAAATGATTTTCATGGAGTTTATACTGTTTGTTTAGAATCTTTTTAACAAAAAAATGTATATATTTTTTAAAGGAGTCAGATGATGTAACTGTTGTGATAGTTGCTTTACAAATTTACAGATAAAGCTCTTACAACTTTAAAGCATGGAGGTGGAAGCGTCATGGTCTGGGGAAGTTACATTCACTGACCGTTCAGTCCCAAAGGTTACAACTATTGGAAGGGCCGTCTCAGACTATTCTGTCTTACAACGATAACCACTGATGTTTTAATAGTTAAGCAAAAATAATTCTTTCTAAAATTTTAACTTACGGAAAAATAAAGACAAGAAGAAAACTACCTTATTTTAATAACTAACAATCATAACCATGTACAGTTGTGTCTGGTTACCTGATAGGACTCATAGCTCTGTTTAATTTTGCCTGTTTAGGTGCTTCAGTGAAAAAAAGGCAGGTTGTTAAACAGGAATTTGGTTTATAAGAAGATCTGTAACTAAAAAGCTAAATTAAACATACAGCATATGCTACATTCCTTCATAAAACCCAAAGCATGCGTAATCCTCTGAGAGGTTTTCCTCTGTTTTAGGTCTCGAAGTGACGTCCAGACATGTACTTCCTGGAATGCTCCCATCATCTGGGAGGGAATGTTTAATCCCAGTCATTACGATCAGATACACAGCAGCAGCGGGACATCTGTTGCCCTAACTGTGTTTGCAGTTGGCAGGTCGGTCTTCATATGAATGTTAGCACATGTTCTGGTATCCCCCCCACACCTTGATAATGAAAATAAATATTTGTAACACTCTTGTCTCTACCCTTTTTAAAGGTACCTGGATGTCTACCTCAAGGCTTTCCTGAAGTCATCAGAGCGTCACTTCATGCTGAGTTTGCCTGTGTCTTACTACGTGTTTACGGACACACCTAAGAAAGTACCAAACATCAACCTCGCCCCTAATCGAAAGCTGAAAGTAATCAGAGTGGAAAAACACACACGGTGGCAGGACATCTCCATGATGAGGATGAAGTCAATATCAGACCTTATAGAGTCGGACATCCGGCACCACTCCACCCACGTCTTCTGCTTTGATGTCGATCAGGTGTTCACAGGAAGATTTGGCCCAGAAGCTTTGGGAGATACTGTGGCTCTGCTTCATGCCCACTACTACCACCTCCCAGAGAAGCTGTTCACCTACGACCGCAACCCTAAATCCAAGGCATTCATGAGAACTGGTGATTTTTACTACCACGCTGCTGTCTTTGGAGGCTCCTGGAAGAACGTCAAGGCCCTAACAGAGGCCTGCTACAAAAGCATCATGGAGGATAAGGAGAACAATGTGGAGGCCTTGTGGCATGATGAGAGCCATTTAAACAGGTACTTTTGGCTTCACAAGCCAAGCAGGATTCTGTCTCCAGAGTACTGCTGGGACACCAGCATCGGTTACAGGGCTGACATACGTGTACAGCGGCTGCTGTGGGCACCCAAAAAATATAATGAGCTAAGGACATCATAGATTGAAGGGTTTGATCCTTTTAGCCTCTAAGCAGACAAGAAGTTACTTTAGAGCCTGACATCACCTGCTGTAGAATAGAGAGGACTCTTTACTGATAAGAAATACCATCAAACCCTTTATTATGTAGATTAATTTAACAGACTGAGCTATTTCAAGTGTTAATTTCAGATAAAGCTCACTTAATGCTTGCAGGCAGAGGTGGATAAATCTGGTTGGAGAAAGTAGAAACCCTGCATAGCTTTCCCTCACCCAGCTCCCGTAACCAGGTGATTTTAAACATCGGTCCCTATCTATACTGTGAAAGTTACATGGTTGAACTGATCTACAGTACAGCTAATGAAAACTCAAATGTTTCCTATTGTTTCACTGAATTTGATTAAACTTATCAAAATGATTACTAGCTCATTTGATACCACCAGTAAAGCATATCATTAAAACCACATTAATCTAGAATGTTTTTTTATGTTTTAAAGCCATTTCCAGTTCCCACACTTTCTGAATGCAATAGTTGGGAGCTTAGTACAGTCCCTGACTCCAAACAGAAATGAGAAAATTGGTAAGGTCACTTAAGCCAAAGTAGTAGTGCTTTAGCATACGCTATGATTAGTCCTATCCAAATAGTCCTGGCAGTAAGGAAGGAGAAAGGACAAGGAAGCAGGATGCCTTCTACATTTCTGAGATGCATCTACAGTTAAGGAGATTCAATAATGGCAACGTAAGCGACCCTAAGTGCTATGTCATCATTTTCAATGTTTGTCAACTTAGAGAAAAAAACAAAAGAAATGTGATTACTGAGGATTTTTTTAAGTGATTTCCTGGTGATTGTTAACCAGTGCCTTAAAGTATCTCAGGATTATAAATTGATAATCGTAGCAAGCTAGGAAACATTTGTTCGTTATATATTTTATGGACCACTGACAGTTGAAATATTGCTGTCCATTAATAAGACATAGATAAGATTCTTTTTAGAAATATCAGTGCAACTGTTGACCTCTGAGTCAATGCTCAAATGGTGCTGGATATAAAAAGGGGAACTTCCCAGAGATGGAAGCAAATGCTATAGGTTTCACTTTAACATGAACTGAGCTGAATGTTAAAAATATATGAAGCCTTATGGAAAATATTTAGAAAAGATTTGTGAACTCCAACTAGAGCTGATATGGACAGAATTGTGTTTAATAGACACACCAGCTGTCCCACTTACATGTCTGTTTATCAAGTTCCCATCATTCCCAGCAGCCTGTTTATCTGACAGCACCGATCAAAGGTTTGTGGAGTGGATGTTAATTGATATCAGTTAATTATGCTAATTAACTTTATTTAGTTTTAGTAGCTGCTGGTCTATATCAGCTGACTGACATCAGAGATGTAGAAAGGTGTGTCTTGAACATAGCCAGCAACGTTTTTGCAATGGATATTTTAGGGTTTGTGAAATTTCTTTTAAATGTTCTCCTTATTATGAGAACATATTTGTTAATTGAAGCTTTTTTTTCTGTTCATGCATTTCTGGCCCACGAACCTGTCTTAAACAGGAAATGTAAGGCTTTTTTAAGGTCCTCCTATATGAGTCATGGAAACATTTTTAGTGGGATTTTGAAAGGTCAGTCATTTGGGTCTTTGAGGTCAAGAATGTTTCATGCTCTCGTTTTTCGTTGATCTAGTTTCACTGTCTGATGGTTTCACTTGAAACCTGAAATTATAGCTATTTCCAGCCTAAGGATTGTTTCTCAACTGATCGTTTAGCTTTCATGTTCCCAGACAGGTCCTACTTAAGGGATATTAAAAACTGCTTTTGGTTAATTAAATGAAATTAATTAAAGTTCATCTGCAGTTTTTTTCCCCCTTCTTAATTCAAATCCTTGGTTAACTGCTTTTGTATTTACTCTTTTTTTATTTAATTATTAATTATTTTCTGAAATGTGCAACAATTAGCCAAATGGAAAAAAAAACATAATTTAAAACAAGTTAATAAGAGGTGTAAAAAATAAGGTAAGTTCAAACATGTGACAATGTTATATATTTGCAAATACCAATCAATTTTAAGATATTTTCAAACTTTCATTGTTGTCATTAGGAAGTGAAAAAACCCTGGAACTGTTACTCAGTTTAGGCAGCTATATCTGTATAAATGTGGCTCCTTTTTTGTTTGCCATCACAACAAAAAGATTAAGATATGCTTTGACCATATTACTTCTGTATTTTCATAAATAGTAAGGAATATGATGTTAGTTTTTAAAGACTGGGATTAGCTATCTAAACTATTGAAAGCACATTTTTAATTGCAAGCATGCCATGTTTTTATTCTGTAAATTATTTTGTGCTTCATGTCTTTAGAGCTCCCTTTCAGACATACCTGCTTGTTTTAAGAATGAAAAAGCATTTTTGTATTTTTATATAACTACAGGATCATTTTTGTGTTTATATGTGACAATAGTTTGCACTGAAACTTTACAAATAATGCACACTGGTGAGCATCGTGTTCTCTATTTTTATTTAATTTAAACATGTTTATGGCAGCACTGATGTGTTTTCTATTTACAACATATTAAAAAATGTACACGTGTAAACTTTTAGAACAAATAAAATACAACAAAACAAAATCTTTTTATTTGACTTGTTTGAGAAAGCATGAATATAGTTATGAGAGAGGTTCTCATCATAGCTCACACACACACACACACAAAAAAGACAGGGCAACCACAGTGGAGAGCCTTTGCAGTTTCCCTTTTGCTTGAGGCTTTAACCAGTCAAAACCATGGTGGAAATATCTTTGTTCAGCTTGATTATTCTTTTAAAGTTACACTGCTTTCCTTTTATACTGATGCATATACAGTCTATGGGGAAAAACAAAGTATATATACGTACGCTGAACAGACCTTTGAACACAATAGGTTTGACACAGTTTAATCATATTGAGTTAGAATATTTAGGAAGTTTCATTCTCTGAAGAAATGAAAGCAGACTGTAGCCTTGACTTGTCTGAGGCACTCTGTGTTGAAATGAGGTTGAGGTAGCCTAGCTCTGCTGTGCGACCCAAGGTGGCAGAAGCAATACAGCCAGGAGAGGAAGTCAGATCTCCTTGCTTAGTATCATGACAATGACATGGAGGCTCCAGTGAGCCCTGAACTTCATGCAACATCAACCTTTAAAAAATGTACACAAATATAACACTTATTTTACCAAACTGAAGTGTTTTAAGATAGTTTGCAATCAAAATCCAGACTCACCTTGCTGTCAGAACTGAGAGGGGTTTAAATGTTTGTTGTTGAATTGACATTTTCTGTAGTTCCTAAAGAGGCCAAACCCAAAAATGACATTTTTTATTATTCGTTAGTAGGCTTTTAGTTAATGTTTAATACCTTATTATGTCTGTTTTGTACAGCTAATACATGTGACATTTTGAGAACTAGATTTTCCTGTTAAAGAAAATGTGGGATTTAATCTGTAATGTTTGTTGTATTAAATAGAATTGTAACCTTAAACCTTTAAATGTGTTAACAAAACATCTTAAATAATTTCTGTCAACTTATATTGTTAATAAATCTCTATTACTAGCAGTAGATCTACTAGTGAATAGTACCTCAGCAAAGTGCAGAAACTGCACGTTCTGCAACCTGTGCTCAAGGGCGGCAATCAGGTTGGACATCTGCAGCAGTTTGTTTCCCAGATTCTTGTTCTCCCTCTCTAAATACTCCATCCTTAAGATAAAAACAATATAAAGCACACGTGAGGGCAAGACAATCTGTGTTATAAATAAAAAAGAGAACTAGGCAATAAAACACGAGTCAATCATTGAATTTGTCTTAATCAACAGGATGCAGCAACTTTTCTACCAGTATCCTGAAGCCAGAGTTGTTCTTAAATGCTAAAACTTCTCTCAATTAATAAAATGTTGTCCTTCACCTTAGTTTCTTTTTATTCCCAGATCCAAAAGCTTTATCTGCTTTATTTAATAATTGATTTTACAAATTCATAGTGAGACCAAAGATTTTGCAATGACACGATTCCTGTGGATTGCAAACTGTGCTGCTTCCATTTCTTTGGTTTTAGATTGTCATGCATAGATCAACCCATGGTCATCATAACACTAAGCCATCTAAAAAAATCATTTTTCATGACTAAAAATATGTTAGGTTTATTCTTCCATAGAAACAAATGTCCTGCCAACTTTTTGTTAGTATAATTCGGGTGCTAAATACTGCCTTTCAAAGAAAATACCAATTTGCATCCAAATGGCTAAAAGAAAGGGTTTTCAATTCACCATAAATGAAGTTGAGTGAATGAGTTCCAATGTAAAGAAAAGCTTCAGATACGTTTAGGAAAAGGTTTTGTGAGAGGACAAGTACTAAGAAAAAGAAAGACAGAAAACAAAACGTTTCCAGGAAATACAGTTGTGGAGAGCAAAGCTATTTGCTCAGGTGGATCCTCACTTTTATAGCATCTGTCAGTCACTAAAAATGGAGCTACAATGGATCCTGTGTAATGTCAATGTTGGAAAAATCATGTTGCTCATTTGCTTGTCAAGCAAACGACTCCCAAATATTTTAGTCAATAAACAGAAACATTTTATACACTAGTCATCCTCATGAAAACAAACCCTTTCATGGACACTGGGATAAATTCCCTCTACAAATTCTGACCTTTTGCGTGTTTTTGTTTTTTTTCATCAAACTGGAAGTAAATGCAAAGACAGCAACAAAAAAAGACTAATTCTAGCAGGTCTTTACAGGAGGAGTCTTAGTTCTGAATTACACTGCCCACTGTTGCATTTCTTCAGTGCACTTTATTTGATTCCACATTTAAAACCAATCTAAAAACTCTTGTCTGTCAATTTTTCCACCTTAAAGGTCAAACAGAGAAATCTTGTGTGGTAGTTTATACAGAAGAGGGTGTACAGCGTGTTTTTAAGTGAAAGTACTTTTGTAGACTTTTTTTTGTAGATTATTCTTGACAATTGTTGTGTTTGATATTATTACATTGTAATATATATCATATGAATAGCAGTTCCATATAAAGTGCACTAGATTGGATCTCCAATATCAGATCACTGATATTCGATCGAGCTAATTAGTCGATATCAAAGCCGATATCCAGGTATCGGATTGGTGCATCTCTAATTTGCATAAAAGTTTATTTGTCCATCACGACGCTAAAATGAATATTCAAAACACCAAAAATGTTCTGTTAGAGTAAACTGAAGATATTTATAAAAATCTGGTATTTATATGTAATTAATTTTGAATCAATTATGGACATCTGTGCAACTGATTGCATCTCAATGTTTTAACTAATTGAAAATCCTACTTGCAACTGAAAATAAGGTGCCAACATAGTTCCCTTCCTGAAAATATGCATTCAAACGATGCATATTTATGAGATCAAATTACACACATTAAAATAAGCAATAAGCATGCTTTATCACCATAACTATGTCACAGTCCACAGGACTTTTTATTCTCATGAATTATTTGCTGTTTATTATGTTCTTGAGATCTTGACATTTTCAATGTATATTTCTGGCATCACCTTTGCCATATTAGCGCTTTCCTTTGTTATTAGCTTCTTGGTTTTTTGTATTTATTCTAGTGAAGTACTTTCTTTTTTACTGCTAATTTCCCCCCCTTAACTTATCTGCTTTCACATTGCAAGAGCTTTACCATATTATCTCTTACCAGCTCATTGGGTTCCTTTGTCATTTTTTATCAATGTCTTAGTATTGGAACTAAGGTAATAAAGAGACTATTCATGGTCTTTGAAACTAAAGAAACATTTAAATTCTTCTACAAGCCATAAAATATCAAATCCTTAAATTAGAGGTCTGTTGTTGCCATATATTTGCCCTTGACTGTGCAGTAACCGAGCTAAATATTTGTTATAAAAAAAAACTTGGGTGAGTTAAGTACCTGCTTTCAGTCAAAGAAGCTGTTAGTTTGATGTTTTTCATGTTATCCTCCTCCTCACTTAGCTGTTGTAACAGTTTCCGCCTCTCAGAAAGCAGCTTTTCATTTTCCATTGTTATGCACTTAACAACTTCTTTCTCCTACACAAAAAAAAGAAAAATGTAATGTTTACGATTCATTATCCTGAGTTGGACACCTGCTTGCATACTGTCTACCTTCTTATTGGAAATTACTTGACCTATGAATCATTCCTTTAAAATAACCCAGTCAAAATGAGCCATAACTGGATATAGCACAGAATATATTCTGAGTAATATGATATATCTTATGGAAACTGATATAGAAGTCACATTAGGAGCATTATAGATCTTTTAAAAAGGAAATTGCATTCCTAAAAAATAATATTACTACATGATAGAAAAAAAGAACTGTTATCCTCATAAAGTTTCAGATTACCAGCTTCATAGTAAAACAAATGACGTGGAAACAACAGGGTTAAAAACAATAATCAATTAGCTCTAAATTAAAATGTATTAAAAATTATTTAACTTCAGCTGCTGCACAGAAAACAGTGACAAACCTGCAGACTTACCTTTTTAATAGAGTGGTGGCACAGAAATAACTCTCTCTCCAGATTGCTTATCCTCTTATCCCGCCACACTTTTTCATCGTCAAGTTTCCGTTTGGCTCGGCACAGTTTTTCTATTAATTTTTCCTTCATATTGTGGTACTTACTGAACAAAGCAGA
Source organism: Jordanella pulchra (assembly GCA_034780135.1). NCBI lineage: Eukaryota > Metazoa > Chordata > Actinopteri > Cyprinodontiformes > Cyprinodontidae > Jordanella > Jordanella pulchra. The sequence goes on from JAUZNJ010030250.1 coordinate 10,048, forward strand.
GAGAAAAATCTGACAGTTTGTTAATAAAATGATGCCTTTTAATCTGTAATCTTATGAATAGCTGAAAAGTTTATAGAAAATGCACCAAACATGTAATTTGTTGCTCTGAGATGCATGTTTTGGGTTATTTTCCTGTAAAAAGGTTTGACACTTTTCTGTTTAGTCTGTCTCCTCTAAAGTTTATTTTCCTCCAAGCCATCATAGAGTTTATTTCAATGCTTGATATAATTTAAAAGGAGAAATAAGCGTAATTTCTTTACTAAGTGAGCTGTTGAGCATTCTTTCCTCTTTGCAAGGTACTATCTCCATTGAACGTAGCTAACAAAGCTAAACCATTACTATCAATCTTTTGCTCCATTCTCTCCCAAGATACTTGAACTCTTCCCATTGAGGCAGGACTTCTCCAACCTGACGGGGACGAGGCACCTTTTTCTGTTCAGTAACCATATCTTTGGACTTGGGGAAGATGATTCTCCTCCCGCCAGCTTCAAACTTGGTTGTGTAGCGTTCCCAACACATGTTGGCAGGAGGGAACCAACAGAACGTCATACACAAAAAGCAGGGACGAAATCTGCTGGTCCTTATTCATTAAACAAAGTCCTAAGACACTAAAACATACCTTCAGCTGACAGATGAGCCCACTTAGAGCAGAATTTATACTAAAATTGTAAAAAAAGAGATTAAAAAAAAAAAACTTTTTTCTCCGTCAATATGCTCTATCCAGAACTCCTCAGGTGGAAAAGTTTTACTTTCGCCTGGTTTAATTCCGTAAAAAAATTTTTATTTCAGCAACCCGTTAACATCCGATTACTAATCTATAAATCGAAAAAATAATCAACAGATGAATCGATTAGCAAAATAATCCTTAGTTGTAACCCTATTTAGAAGGGAGTTCTAGGTGACTACAGAGACAAACTCTTCCCTATAAAACCCAAAAAACAATTCATATAAGAGCAAACATTCAGTATTAGTCCTCTTAACGTGTAGTATATTGATTTGTTTGCTTTCTTGCAAATTTTTTTTTTATTCAGCTTTTTTTTTTTTTTTTTTCTTTAAAACATCTGTGTTGGAACAGGGAAACATCTGCAACCTGCAGGACAAGCAGCTGCTTAGGGCGGGAGTTTTGATTTCAGATTTTGTGGCATAATTAAAAACAACTTAACAATGTTTCCCAAAGGGCATGTTCTGAATGGTGCGTTTTAAAAACCACTGAAAGTCTGTTACCTTCGCTCCACATCAACACAATGAAGGGCTTCACAGATCTCTTTCTGTAAAATCTCACGTTCATCTTGATCACACAGCAAAGCTTTCCTTGATTTCAAACAGCCAGGACATTCCTGCAAAACCGCATAACAAAACATCAAAAGAAAGATAGACTGTTAGTAGTTTTCCAGAATGCTCTATAAGATTTTTTTAGGATGTTACATAACATCCAAAATCAATGCACGAATTATGTCACTGCCCATCTGGGATTCAAGAAAGTGTCAGTTTAACAAGTTGAACTCATTAAAGGGATGACAGGATAGATTGAACCATGAGAAGGAGGCTTGTCTGTAAGGGTTAAGTCTGGAAACTCTTGCCCTACAGGAAAATCCAGTTGACAGCAAAATGTCTTTAACAGTTTTAGCTCTGGGGTGTTGCTTTGGTAATTTTCCTTAAGCTGAAAACATTTTTTCCGTAAGGATAAGAGACTATAATCCTGTTTTTTATATGGTTGTTGACTCGTCTCTGACAGCTTCTGCAGAGGTTAATTGAGTGAATATTTTGCAGTCTTGGTAGATTTCATCAACCCTAATTATATAGGTTCTCCTGGGCTTAAAAAGATAAGAGATTGGGATTTCCACTCAAAAATACTGATTGTGTTTTTATTGTATATTATAAAAGGTTTTGATGACAGACCAGAGAATATTGGAACCAAAAGCCTAAATCCTCTAGAAAAAAACACATTTATTGTCAAATACTGTTATGGTCTGGAGCTGTTTTATAGCAAAACAGAACGTTTGGCCATCAGATTGTGACAAATGTTTCACAGCAGTAGCTGTACTAAAAGGTACAATAAAGCCAGTAATAATTAGGTTAACTCTGGTTATCTTAGTTTAACATTACACTTTGTTTGATAATGTATTTAAGACCAAAAAAATAAGAAGAGAATAAATCCGCAAGGGTTAAAATATTTTCCATAGATAGTGTCTTTTCAGTTATTTGTCCTTGTAAATATATGAACAATCTGCCGTTCTTTGTCAGCTTCTCCAGTTTGTAGAAAAGAGACAATAGCATTTGTTTTTCACTTCCTAGTTGGTGATTTATTTTTGGGTTTTTTTCGTTATTTTGGGTTAACAGTAATGGCTTAGCAACTAATAGTGAAGTTTTACAATGCAAGAACAACCAAAAAATAATCCAAAAGTAATTATTACATAATTTCATTATTCACAATGTTAACCAGAAACCTACAACCACAGATCAATGTCTTTACTGTCTTAAGTACTTGAAGGGGAGGAGCATTTTTCAACTGACGGGGAGAAACAGAAAGAAAACAAGCTGTCAGTGAACTACTTCAAGCTGGACCTTTGTGAAGTCACCCAACAAGTCAGGCACAAAAAAAACAGCAGATCACAAACAAAGACAAGGAAACAAAACCGCTCACATTCCAGGGGTTTTGGAGAAACCAGAGGACAAATTTCCAATTAAAAAAAAAACTGAGGGAATTTTAACACTAACAACTCTCTCAGACAAAGACTGGTTCATCCCAAGGCAAGATCACACCAACCAAAGCTAAACCAGCGAAGCTAAGCTGTATATGCTGCTCCGTTCAGCTGCATCGATTTATGGTACAGAAAAGATAGAAGCGTTGGGCGCATTTCAGCAGCACACTTGATGACAATGACATTCAGGTTTTCTAAAGAGAAGACAGGTGGTTAAACAGAGGGGAAAGGGAAGCTATTGTCTGTCAAAATAGAGAAAGTATCACTGGACTGAGCAGGACTGTTATGGTTTCACAATCGAGACCTAAGTCAAAGCCCCCATGGAAAAGGTGACCAAGTAGAAAACAAGACCAAACAAAAGCTCAGACAGCTGAGGGGAGGGATGGGTCTCCATGTGCTTCAAAACAGCAGCGTTTAATGTTCAGTGTGCTCAACTGTGAGCCCCTGGAATTGACAAAGAGTCCTTTGGTGTTGTAAAAACTAAATGCAAGTGAAGCTCTGACCTAGTTGAAGTAAGCTTCAAAGGGAACGTAAAGTCAGAATTCTGAGTAAGGCGGACGAGCCGACTTCAGTATTCAAGATAGCTGAATAAGCATCAACAGAAAAAAAACCTTCCTTGGCTGTTTGTAGCACTTCTTTATCATTTATATGACAATAGGCCAGTTAATCACATTCTACTTTTTAGTCTTTGTTAAAAAAGATGCTTCAAAGCTGTTTACATAAACACAACAGTGGTTTTGTCAGAAAACTGGAACGCTTTCACTTCAGAGATAAAATCACTCCTAATTTCTCCAGTCCGAGTTCTGAGGTACAGAAAACCACAGTACAGAAAACACAGACTATCAATGGTGTCAACTTTAAATAGTTTTGAAGTTGTGTGAGAATCTTGCAGCCTCTAAATCTGGGGCTTCAGTATTTCCAGTTTCAATGATCATACTCACTTTATCTTTTTCTTGAGCAACCTGGACCTCTCTATTTAGCAGCTGTTGCTGCCTCAGGGCTGATTTCAATCTCTCAACTTCCTCCTGGTGAGACTCCACCTAAGACAAACAAAAATCCAACACTATTCAGTTATAACTCTTTCTTAATTCTTCATCTATCTTTCTCAGTGACTGCAGTTTTCAAAAATATATTGTTTTTTTGAAGATCAAACTAATTTGGACATTAAAGAGGGTTGAGTAATATGAAAACTACTTAAGTTGCAAAGTAAAAAAAAAAAGATTTTCAAAGGGTGAAGTAATTATCAATATTGTTAATGCAATTGCAGTCATTAGAATCAGAATTATCTTCCTGGTATTACTCTGCCTACAATTTTTTATACTTTTAAGTTCATATTTGTCTCCACATTTAGGAAAAACTGAGCTTTAAATGCACTTAAGTCAGATTAACTTGGTAATAGCTTGAGTTTATAGAAACTTTTTTTTTCATGTAGTAAATGTAGTAGGTTAGTCCCCCCACACGGAGCTCAGTTAGCCGCTTTTAGCTAAATTAATAAAAGCTGGCTGTGGATTTGTTTGTGTTTAATCCTCACAAACTATTGTTTGTAGGTTCTGTGTAACTGTTGGCTGCAGGTGTTCATATATTGTGATGAGTAGATTAAAAATGAGTAGCATAACAATATATTTTAGGAACAAAACTAACCCTGTGATTTACAAGAATATAAAGCTTCAGTCGACAGGAATCCTCTAAGAGACAAAAGAATAAATTAGAGGGATCAAACATTTACCAGAACATAGTAAAATATAATAGTGTCTTTGAGAGGAAAATTAAAGGGATTTTTTTGTTTCTTCACATTTAATAATAACTCAAGTTTTGCATTTTAAGCATTTAACATAGAAAGATCAGTTACAGTTTCTCTATACTTCACTTAAATTGTGACCATTGTCACCTTTTTGTTTTCAAATCTAACTTCCTACAAGGCCGATATAACAGATTATATTAATTAGTTGGTTTCCTGACTCATACCAGCCTTCTAATTAAATCAAAAAATTTCACATAGTTTGGAAAAACTGTATTTAAGAACATTTCCCTGTTGAAACATTATGTCAGGGAGCGGTTGTTTTTTGGTGGTGGTGAGGCAGAGGCAGGAACCAGGAAGTGGTGAGTAATGATGTTCTTTAATGAAGGTTAAGTCCAAAATACAG
>JAUZNJ010030251.1:0-14892 GCA_034780135.1 Jordanella pulchra
ATAAACTTGTTAACTTTTTCCCTGCCTCCTGTGGTGTTCTGCATGTGGGTTAGATTCCTGAATCCCAACATGACAAAAATTCCAGTGTATGCAAAAACTTCTCCTTCCAGCAGGTACTTTTCCAGCCTGTAATACAGAATGAAGCCATCTCATTTTTCAATAAAACAGCCTGAAGTTTTCATTGTCCTTTTTTTTACTCTTGAGACAGGCAGAACCAGCCGAGAGGGGTTAGGGCTGTCTGTCAGCATATAATGTCTCCACACAACCGCTCTAACCTGACCTGACAGGCACACACTGCACCAACAGTCCTCTAATAACTCCCTATTGTTCCCTCTTAAAATGTCCAGCCCTCACCTCTAAGAGCCAGCAGAAGACAGAGTGTATGTGGCTGCACATCAACGTCAAACCCGGACACATCTGTAGCATACATGCAACATATTAATTAGAACTGGTTCATGAGAAACCACCTGTTAACAAAGTTTTGTATTTATTAGCATACTTTTGTGTCAATTAAAAAGTTTTACTTCATGGATTAAAACAGTTTATATACAAACGACAAGGCTTTTGTTTAATATGTGAACAAGAGTGCAAGGCAAAAACTGTATTTTGTTTGGTTTTTGTGTTGTGTTTGAGTAAAAAGAACAATATAGAATGTGCTTTTGTATTCAGTAAAAGGTTTTTTAAATGCAGACTATTATTGCTGCCATTTGACATCAACAATAATTTCCACCATTTTTCACTGTTCCTGTTTTGATAAACATCATAAAAGCATATCTTTCTTTAAAGGTTTTCAATAAACCTGCCAAGCAGAGCTAGACAAAACAAAGGAACCATGTAGTACTTATGACTGGTGCCTTGCAGGTACAATAATAACAAAATCAATGTCAGGTAAGAAAGGAAAGTCATCCTAAGTCTGGTTTCATATTAGTGATGTTCCATGTGCACCCCAACGTCTGTGGCAAACTATGCTGATGTTAATAAGGCGGTTCATGTATCCAGACAGGCCTCACTACTGTTTTAAAGCATACGGCATCCCCTTTGCTCTTCCTATATCTGACTTCCTGTCTGGCTCATCTGGTTTCAAGAAATTGATGCATTTTGCTCCATCACTGTTTTTGTTTTTTGCTCAGGATGTGATTAAATGCAATTTTATACAAAAAGAATATGACTTCACTAAAAAATAATTTGAAATTAAAAAATAAATGTGGAAAAAATCTTACAAAACAGCAAAGTTACTCTCAAAATTTTTTTATGTACTCAAATGCTTTTCAAAGTAGTATTTCTGGATTTTGTTTTTCGCTTGCTTGCATTGAAGCGAAATTCAACCCATGTTTTTTTAGGGACAAGTAAAATAGTTATTTTTCAATTTTTTCTGAATTAAAAAAATATAGAGAACAATGTGAAATATTTTAGTTTGGGCTTAGCTTTGGGGAAAAAACATTACTTGATCATAAATAATACTTTGTTAAATTCTGATCTGAGAGAAAAAATGTTAGCTGCAGATAATATATGAAAAGTAAAAGTTTGGGGAAACCAACTCTTTTACAGTTTTATATTTAGATTTTACATGTACTATGTATTCCTCTTTTGCTAAGCAAAGAGAAAATCATCAAAAAAGAAATAAAACAGTTGATGTTTTTATTCAAGCTTAGGTTAGTCCTACCTTCTGTCGAATCTCTTCTTCCATCTTGATTGGGGACCCAAGCTCAGCTACCTGTCGAACTCCCTCACTTGCATAGCCCCCATATTCCCACAGCACATAACTCCGGGAGTGTGATGCACCAATCAGGGCAGACCAGTGGTTGGCACGTCCTGAAGGAGAGAGGAACTTTAGTTGATTAAGCTCAGATAACTACCTGGTGAAAGGAAGTGAACTGTAGCATGGGTGCTGTCAGAAATTAAAACATTTAATAACCACAATGTAAATAGTGATTTAGTACTTTAAAGATACCAGACACCATTTAAATGTAATTCAATTCAATTTAATTCAGTTTATTTATATATTATATAAATCTCACATGTGATCAGAAATTAAAATTTGTTTATTTTGTGCAAAGGCATAGGTAACAAAGTTTTAAAATATTAGAAGAAGCTACAAAAATGTAATTATTCATCCACCACATAATTTGGACTGGATTATTTACTTCCTTTTTGGATTCAATTAAGTTATACTTTTTTGTCTTCTGAGAGGAAATTTAAGTTCGGTACAGCCCATCCAATCACTTCTAATCTAGAATTGTAGAAAAACAAAAGTTTTCTTTTGAATGAGAGAGGAGAAATCTTCAAAAAGAACAATTATTTTTGGGATCATAGAGAATGTCTCGACTCTTAACCCAAATGCTGGCACCAGAACCATAATTGTTTGAGTCACTGAATTTTGATTGTTGACAGTTACATGAAGCAGAAACAAAGGACAGTTTCATCCTATGTGTGATGAATCTCTAAAATATAATATATAAGGGTTTTACGTTTTAAATTGAATGGTAGGAAATATTAAAGTTCTTAAGGATTTTCTAATTTATTTATGTATCAGTGGAAGAAGTATAGAGTAAATTCTGTAAACGGATATTAAAAAAAACATGGAATCTAGAAATGAAAATTTTAAATAGTTCCTAATTTAAAAAAAATGTTTAAAGAATAATAATGATGTTTTCTTAGATTTTTCTTATGTATTTATCTCTTTCTTATTTTATGTTTAACATTAACATTTATTTGAAAAATGTAAACTATTTTTAAATATTTTAAGTCTGGAATTCCAAAAGAAAAGATGTTTAAAGAAAAAGTAGGAATAAAAAAATCTAAAAAAAAATGTTTCACAAAAAAGTAAAGTAAGAAAACAGCAAACTTTTTTATGTTTTGTATTTGATTACATTTTTTTTTTCAATTTTCAATCACAAAATGTGCTGTTTGCAATAATAGTGGTATAACATAAGAAATAATAACATAACAAATTCAATCGTTACAAAATCTAAAGTCATATTTCCTTTGTAACGATATCTGTTCCTGAGTCATTGACCATTTTAATTTTTCTTCTTTTCCGAGTTCAGACAATTTGAGTTAAAAAAAACAGTCTGAACATTTTACATTGGTCACCATCAGAAAAAACAGCTACTAACTAATTCTGATTAGCTACAGAGTACTTGTAGGAGTCAGCCTAAGCCTGTTACAATTACTCACTTGGATAGTCTTTTGGGTGTACTTTTTCTGACCAGTTGCCATAGAAGGTGAGTCTGTATTTGGCAGTTCCACAAGCACAGCATTCAATGGCAGGTACTTCAGTCACTTCACCAAGAACACGCTCTGCAGGGTGACACCATGTAAAAGTTACAAAATACAAAGAGTCAAATTTAAAAGCTTTGACAGAGCATTCACCAGGTCACAACTAAAATAAATATGTTAATACTCATACTGTTGACCCGTTGCATAAAGCCAAAGATGTTAATAGGCTCCCAATTACTTGTGTGCTAGGTTCAGTCGTTCAAAAGAAAGGAACATACATGCACATATAGCTCAAACATTGTGTGATATAAGTTAGGAACAAATTATGTTATTTGATGAACAACATAGTTTTCAGTAGAATGGCCACAGTGGCAGTAAGCAGCAAAAACAATATGCATGAACTACAGAGGAAACCAACAAAGTTTTCTGGTGCTACATTGATATCTGCTTAGCAATATGTCCTAAAATTTACACTGTACCTATTGTAGATGTTTCTTCTCAAAGCATATTTTATCATATATATTTAACCAGAAAATAACCATTAAACTTAGACATATCTTTAGGACAGCACATTTTCTTCTCCCATAACAAGTTACCTAAAATACATTTTACTGAGAAGTGTTATATTCAAAGAGTGCAGCTCTTATCATTAGGCAAAAACAGCCTAATGAAGATGTTTATTTCACTTAACCACTTCTAAAAAGGGGAAAAAAAGAACATTTGATTTAATGAGGCAGATATGTGCTGATCCTTAGAAGGAAGGAAAAGGGTACAAGAAAATAGCTAATTGCCTTATTAGGCCCATATAAAGTCAGATTAATAATAATTAGGGTGGTAATCATCTAATTTCTTTAAACAAGACTTATTTTGCTTATATCAAGCTTATCTTGACACCACACCCAAGAACAGAATGGTAAGTATGGAACTTGAAATCTTGCAAGGACAGTGTTGCATATCTGTAGCTAAAAGGGGCATCAGATCCACACAGCAACCGTTAAAGTTTATGTTTCACACACATGCTTGGAAAAAAATATTTATCCCTTCCATCACAAAGAGAACAGGTGGAGTTTCTATTTTTATCTGTTTGGATTGAACTGCAGCTGTGTGCTTTGATCAGATGAGACTAACAATGAGCTTTTTGAAGGAAAACACTTCAAGCAGGTTTGATAACCATTCAAGTATGAATATGTTGGACAGCATTTCATCACCAACAATGTTCCCATTTGGAAAGGAATTAGAAAAAGCATTTTAAAAAATTCAAGTCTTCACATTTTGTCAGCACTGTATATAATGCTTCTCAAAAATGGCTTATATGGTTTACCATTGAATGTGGCCACTTTTGCATTCATTTTAAACAAAAATATATCATAAATTTCACAAGAATCATTTGAAAGCTCTCTGTGATGAGGGTATGAATAAAACGTATGGCACCAATGTTTTGTAGATACTCTTTAACCAAGTCTATTTAAAACACCTCTGTATTTATGTGAATCCTCCCAGCAGCTCCAGTTTTCAGGGGTCACCACAATAAATAATTATTTCTGTAGAAATAATGATTCAATGCAATCAGCTGGTTTTCCTAAGATAGAAAACTTGTAACTAATCCGATTTCATTGTGTGATTTCATTGAATTGTCTTTGTGTTGTGAATTGTAAAGTGCCTTGAGATTACATGTGTTGTGAATTGGCACTATAAAAATAAACTGAAATCAATTGAATTTTTACAGAGCTGGTAAGGTTTTTACATCACACACCCTTTTTAAAGTAACCAGGGTTAAAACCCAGGTTCCTCTCATCACAGTCGAAGACTTTAAACACTTTACTATGGGAACTTTTTATAGATTGTTTATAGCTAAAGTTAATATTTTTAGAAGAAAATTACTGTTGCCTTTATATGATTTGGACCAGACTTATACTTAGAGACTTTGACAAACTTTATTGTCATTTTGTATACACACAGTGCAGCCAAAACGAAATTTTGTTGCATACAGCTTATGACAATGTAATGAGATTGCAATAGAAATAGAATGGTAGTGCAAAAATAAAGTGCAGAGGTGATAAGGAAGTTAACTGTGCAAAGTAACAGCAGTGCAAAATGGTCTCAAGTAAATAGATTTGGTAAGTGTTGCAGAATGTTCTCAGAATGTCCCCAGGTTCAGATCTGTGTATGTGGAGGCAGAGTGCTGTCTGCTCAGACCAGACACTAGCGCCAGATTATTACAAGACTTCAGTGATTTTTGTCTAGAATTCTTGATTCCTGTCTGCCTGTCTGATTCTGACCCGATTCAGTGTCCTGATATCTGAGCCTGTTGGACCTTCTGTGAGTGTTTTGGATTTTGACCTGTTTTTGTGCCCTGACCCCGATATTGGATTCATCTTGGATTTTCTCTGGATCTCGGGTCACCGGACACTGGAAGAGGTGGTGGCTGATGGCAATGTACACTGGAACTAGGATGATGAATGATCAAACAGTCAATTAAAGGCCTAAATTTAAAAGGGTTTTTTAAAGGTAAATGTATTAAGTGCATTCTGTGCTCATCCTTTCAAAATTGTTTTCTTTATCTTTCATTTTGATTGAAAAAACCTTTGTCAGCTTTCTATGCTCCTTCACCCTCCATCACAGCCAAAGAGTAATAATCTCACAAAATGGCAAAGCAAGAAAAAGGAGTTATTTAAATGACATAGTAGCCATAACATATTGATACCTAGACTGAAGATTATGAAAGCAAGCTCAATTGATTCAAGGACATTTTTAACTTTATGGAACCTAAATTGATATGATGGTTTAACTGACTTGGATAACAGCATGAAAAATTTGAACTTGTTGTGGAATGAAAATGTATATAAAGACAGAATTCCTCTGAGACAACAATTCAAACAGAGATGAGTTTTCATCGCAGAATAAATGTTTACAAGTGATCTGAAAGAGTCGTGCTGGTTAATTGTCTAACCAGACTGGTTTCTTTTAAGAGCTTTGAAAATGATAAAGCACTCCTCTTTGTGACAAAACATAGCCAATATAAAACCTCTGACATTGCATTGTGATGCTGAAATTCCACATATAGTAAATTCTCTTGTCTGTTAGAGTTGGACTTTTCAACCAGCTTTGTTGACTAAATGCGAAGAATAAATTCTTACCTTAAGGAAATATATTCTTGATGGCCCTATTGATGGACCTTTTAAAATGATATTCTAAACAACCCAAGTATTCCACACATCCAATGAATCAAAACAAATAAGCTCATAAATTGTAGGCAATGAATTGAATGGCTCAGGGAAACGAACCAAAAACCATGAGACATGATGAAAGGCTTGTACAAAAATCATAGACAAAAAAATAACTGAACTCTTTTAAAAAAAATTCCAGAGCCTTTCCTGTTTGTATCTGTGGAAATCAATATCTGCTGATCAGTGATCTTCTAGTCCAACTTTACCAGGGGCTGCAGGGTTGGACCAGTGTTTTTTCATGAGGGTACTGAACAAAAAAAAAGGAAACAATAAACAAAGAAATATTGCATTGTTTTAAATACCATGTGAACCAGAGAGCTGTCTACCTCAGCGCAGAGCTCAGATAAAGCAGATGAGAACTATAAGCATCTTAAAATGACTAAAGCTTAATTTCTACATTTAAATAGACATTTATATGATAAAATGAAACTGGTCCAAGAGACCTATTGTGTGTTTCTGTGCCAGTGAATATCATCATTTATCTATCATAAATTTGTTACGTATTATGTCTTCAGTTAAGGGCCCATAAGAGAGACCAGGAAAAAAACAAACTTGTGCAATTTATGATTTATAAAAATTTGACATAAATGGCCCCAACATAGAGATTTTATCCACAAGGATGACTCACGGATATCTTTAGAAGGACCCAGAACTAGCAGACATAGTGTTGCCATTAAAGATAAAACTAGACTAATCAACTTTATTTAAACATTGTAGCTGAGGACACACTCGACTACTTCACACAAATCAAAGAAAGACATTTAACCATGGCTTGAAATGTAGCTCAATATGTCATCAGCAAAAAGCTTTTTCTTAAAAAGGCATTTTGTAAGTTTGCTGAGTTTTCAAATAATACTGCCGCCTGTGGCCAAAACACAGAACTGCAGTAGTTTTCTGCTCGTCCTTGTACTTAAAAAATGTATCTTTTTTCACTTTTTTTCGCCTGGAGTCACTATTGGTGTCTGATGTGAACTGGATGCCTGGTGCCCCTGAATATCCTCACTTTCCATCTTGAATATAAGACTTTGATTGTTTGCTAGGTCAGACATATTTAAGATGGACGAGCTTGACTTTGCAGCTTCCGAACATTGCAGGAATGTCCGACCCAAAGTAAATGAAGGAAAATAGGCTACAGGTTTGTAGACGCATTGATGCTGATTTATTGAGTTATCACTCTGCTCATCAAATGATGTTTTGGTCGTAAAGGGTAAAACAAAAAGGCTATTTTAAAGATATTTTTCAGTAAAAACTTACATAATGTAGCTTAAAGAAAAAAAAAGCAAATTTCATAACAAAGATAAATAGCTAAAAGAATATATATATGTAATACACTATAAACAAAATCTTGTGAACTGTCATAGCCTATTCCCTTAAACTGCACAAGAACATTTGGTTCAGTCAATAAAGTATTGTGTAGTCAAGTCAGATGAAAACAAAATGTAGCTATTTGGATGTCTTTACGCACACTGTTCACAAAGAGAAAAAGCACTGCATATCACCTCCAGAAAAACAATGGTCTGGCGATAAGGTTTGGAGGTGGTAGGATCATGTTGGGGAATGGGTTCTTATCATATAGTAGAAACATGCTTCATATAAATGAAGGACAGTTGAAAGAAGAAAATAAAAAAAAAATCATTAATATTATTTTGGAGTATATTCTAATAATAAGAAGAATTAAGGATACAAGACAAAATAAAATACACAGCTACTGTAATTAGTTACTAAACAAATAATGCTTCTAAAAACAACTGAAGACTAATTATATAACTATAAGCTAGCTGCTACATACAGTAGGCATATTGAAGTTGTCCAAAACCTAACTTTGTACAAAGTATACTTCAATAAATGTACTCAAAATTAATTCTGTCATTCCAATTTTTTAGCCATTATCTAATTCAAACATTTATGTTTTTTGTTTTTGTTTATGAGGACTGCTCGTGTTGTTAACAATATTTGATGAGAATCTCATGTAAATAGAGTTTGTACCTATATTCATTAAGCATAATGCTGATATGTAAATAGCACCTATTAATCTCTATGTATTTTTTAAAATGGAGTTAATCTGCAGGAAATATGCTACATTTGGTAAATGCAATTTTAGCTCTATGATGAGAAGTCAAGGTAGGAAAAACAAGCAGCAAAAGACAGAATGTAAGAGAAGATACCTTACCCTTCTCACAAAGTCGAATAGTGAGCGAGCCTTGATCCTGGAAATAGATCACCCTCTTCTGAACAATACTGGCCCTGCAGACACAGAGAACAGGTTGGGAGAAATGTACAGTAAGTATAAATATGTAAATGAATCAGAGCAAAGTTAGACGGCATAGGAGAGCAAAAGCCACATAACACGGACTTTTCTTTGTTTCTTTGTCAAATCTAACCCACATAATGCCCTGTAAGGAGTGAAGGTAATGACTTCCCTGAGGTTTCCTAATGGACACATTTTTTTTTGTTCACAGGAAAAACATATTATCCTAATCTTACCGCGTAATCATTCTGTTGCAACAGAAGCAATCATATCCATGGATATCCATCCATGATGGAAAGGTTCGTTTTGCAAAAACCCTGACTCTCTACTTCAGTAAAACCTATAAGGCATTAACAGCACAGCCCGAACAGAGTTCATACAATCCCATGTTTTAGCTCTCCTAAAGATATTTCAGTGACGAAAACAGATGCAGATAATGAGAGGAGCACAAAGGTTTTCTAGCCTTATTAAATAAAAAACTACCAAATAGCTAAAACAAAAAAAAAAAAAACAAAAAAGAAAAAAACAAAGCCAAATCTGTTGCAACTGTTTAAATCACCAAACCTCAATAACCTTGGAAATGGTTTTGAACTATTTTCAAAGACCTTCTTTTTCATAACGTAAAATTATCTATTTGAATTCATCAGGCTGATATTTAAGTTAAATCATTTTACATGACAAAAAACAAGCACCAACAGGATCTGAAAGCACAAGAGTCCAGCTAAAACCTAACACATTTTCATCATGAACATGGTTATTATTGTAGGTTGGAATGTGAAATGATCAAACTTTCCACACCATACCTGCTTTGTAAGCTTCATTTGGATTAAAGCTTATTTTTACATTCAGTGTCCAAACTCTGCTTTCTGCCTCAGCCTGCCTGCCAAACACAACTTTTTTATGTTCCCTTATGTATGAACTCACCTTCAAATATAGACGCCTAAATCCCCCCCCCCCACACACACACACAAAAAAAAATACAATTCTAAGAAACCAATTGAAATACTAGTACATTATTAACTCTCTTTTATAAATAAATAAATCCTAGAAGCTGGTTTATGGCTACTCAAAGCATGTGTGGTTGATGTTTAAATTGCTAAATTGAGCGTTACCTAATGTAATTATATTTTCTCCTGATTTTATAACTCTTAACATTTTTAAATCCATCCAACATTGCACCTTGATACAGCTCTAATAAATCAAATTAAATGTGATAGCATAGGCAATGATAAGTAAATAAAAAAAAAAAATAAGTCAGATTTTCTTAAAAGCATACATTCAGTCTGAAAACTTTCAGCTTTTTTACTTCCTGCATGACCCTGTTTGCTTTGAGGTGCTTCATAAAATACAACTTCAACAAAAGTTAAATATTTGACATGTTTGAATCATAAACTGCTGAGAAAGAATCAAATGCTTTAAGAATAGGATTTATCTAAAACAAATTCTATTTGCACATTAGAGTATAGCCCTCAAATTTTCCTAAGTAGAACTGCATATTATACCAGTCTGAAGTGAAATAAACATCCTCATTTTCCATTTATAAAAGTAGTCGTCTGTCCCATGTACAGTAAAGAGAAATAAAACTGCCTGTAAATGAGATGAACAACCTTAGCAATGAAGACGGAGGAGGGAATGCCGATTGTAGGTGGGAGTTTTATGGTTTCTATAAATCTTACGTGAGCTGAATGGTGCAGTATACTCTGCAACATGGGGTGACTGCTTGGGCATGAAATTGGAAAACAAAAGTGAGATATAGCAGCTACTATTGAGCTCTGCCTGATTATTTTTTAGCTTATTTTCTAATAGGTTAAAAACATGCTGGGGGTTTGCTTTGGTCAATAAGTGAAGTGAAATATAATGTGTGTACTTGCTACCCCCTGCAGTCCTTCCAAATACACATCTACAACATGTTAATATTGTTTGAACTTTTTACATAGTTTACTCTTCTTTGCTGCTTTTATAACTAAACAACTGCTGGCCATAAACAAGGGCAGTATTAACGATGTGAAGGAATAACAAACTTTAAATTAATTTACGGCGTCTCCTGGACGCAACAAATTCTGATTTTATCTATAAAGTTATTTCCAAAGCTGGCTCACACATCAGCTGTTTAGTTTGATGTAAAACAAAAACAACGCTATAAGATTTTTGAGAGTTGCATATTTTTCCTCCAACAACCAGTAATCATAAAACAGATCTTAATGTGAACAAAAATCAGTCTTGAATTTTAGACAAACGGACATTTGCTTAGTTTTTCTGTGAATGTTTCAATCATTTCAACGTTTTAAAGTCACCTACTGAGGAGTCTTTGTCTCTATCAGCTCCAACTAAAGCAATTTGGATTTCTTTGGAATGAGTTCTAGCACAGTTATCATGATTCAAATGGCCAAACACATAACCCATACACAACAAAAAGACAGATCTTTGATTTGCAACTGACTTTGGAGGATGGATCGCCATGTGGCAAAAGACATCTGCTCTCTAACTACAGATTGCTCTGTGTGTAAATTAACAAAAATCCTGGCTAGGTTTTAAAACATCTTTAGAAAATATGAGCTTAAGTCTGGTGCCTACCATTTAAGCCAGTTTTCCAGTCACAATGACCTGGTTGAGGCATCTCAATGTGACTAATTCTAAAAATGTCTTGGGGTAATATGTACTTACCTTGCAAAGCAAGATTATTGTTGCAAGATTTTTGAATTCACAGCCTCCTGAAAAATGTATATCAAGCACGTAGCCAATAGCTGTATTAGCTTCAATGCAGAAATGTTTTGGACCAATAAAATGCAGTGATGTCAATGTGTCAACCAGAGGGGAAAGGCTGAAGCAAAACAAATAAACATGGCTGTGCCGGTTTCAGGTTGATTACCCTCTATTTCTTTTTGAAAAACGAGCAAAAGGATGCATTTTTTACCTTTGTGAGTAGGAAGATGTGTGTTCTTCCCAACCGGATTTAGTAAGAGTTTGATTCGTCAGTTAACTCCGTAAAACAAATCAAAAATGTGGTTATGATCAACATTGAGTGCAGCAGCCACCACAGCCCCCCAGACACTATTCAGAGAGGTGGACTGTTTTCCCTCCATGAAGGTCTCACATTTCATTAGGAACCGCAGGTTCTCTATGAGGTTAAGATCAGGTGAACAAGGGGGCGATGTCAATATTTTTTCTTTTAGACCTTTACTGACCAGTAAGTATTGAGCATTGTCCTGCATGAAAATCATGTTTTTCTTGAATGGTACAGACTTCTTCCTATAACACTGCTTGAGGGTGTCATTCAGAAACTGGCAGTAGGTGTGGAAGTTGAACTTTAGTCCATTCTCAACCCGAAAAGGTCTCACAAGTTCATCTTTGATGATAGAAGCCCATACCAGAACCCCACCTCCACCTGCGTCTGAGTCGAAGTGGAGTTCTCTGCCTTTTACTAATCCAGCCTCTGACCCATCAAGAATCCCTCTCATTTCATCAGTCCATAAAACCTTAGAAAAATAAGTCTTAGGATATTTCTTGGCCCAGTCTGTACATTGTATCCCGTTTCTCGTTCAAAGGTGGTTGTTTTTCACCTTTCTTTACCTTGGCCATGTCCCTGAGTATCGCACACCTTCTGCTTTTTGATGCACTAGTAATGATACAGCTCTGAAATTTGGCAATACTGGTGGCAAATGGCATCTTGGCAGCTTCACGTTTGATATTCCTCAATAAGTGGGCAGTTATTTTGTGCCTTTTTTTTCAGTAAGCTTCTTGCAACCCTTTTGGCTATTTGCCATGAAACCTTTGATTGTTCGGTAGTCATGTCTTTTCAGTTTGGCAATTTCAAGACGGCAGCATCCCTCTGCAAGACATCAGATGTCTTGAGGGACTCTGAAAAGTCAAAAAGTTTGAGATTCTCACACTTTTTGACCTTTCAGAGTCCGTCAGATCTTTCTTCTAACCCATTTAGCCAAAGGAAAGGAAATAGCCTAATGATAAAGCAGACCTTATTTGGGAATTATAATTCCAGCTCAAGTCAGAGACCAATGGCAATTCCAGATGAAAAAAGCATGAGCTATGGGGACAAGCAGAAAAGTGCTGCAGTTCTCTGTTATTGTTAGAAAACTCCATAAACTTACATATTGCCTATTGAAGATCTTGATATTGACCGGGAAATTGCACCTGAATTATACATTATACATTCAATAAGTCAGGATACACATTTTTATTTTTCTGTTAATGACTAACCTTGGGACAAGCTTTAGTTTTCAGAGATGTAGATTTTTGTCTTCTGTTTTTCTGTAATACTTTGTTATAAAAAGGAGCTTAGTTAGCATATTGAGATCAAAATTACCACCCCTCTTCCACCATGCAAGACAATTAGGATGATTAGTTGTGCAGAAATTCAGGGTGGGGTGTTGTGAGGACATAGAAGTCCTATATTTTCTACATATTTGCTCCCCCGTTCTATCATGCGATCAGGCTCAGTGGATGCACTAGTAAATTAGCTGTCAAACAGGATTGGATCATTTACTGCTTGATACACTCAGACAGGTGATTAACCACACAGACACTCAAAAATCTGATATTTTCAATTTGGTTAACACACCATAATTGAGCACTTTCAGAGCTTTGAAACACCTTTTGAAGTGAAGCGTGTTATAAAAAGTATTAGAAGTTGGCTATTTTAAGCATCAGTGGTGTATTTTAATGAATTCACAGGAAGCACAGACATTTAACAGACTACTAAGGAGAAAAGTACAAACATCAATACACCTTTTCATGCAGGGGAGAGCAGTACTTGAAACTGAATGCATAGCAAAGTTGCTTTATTTTATCCTTTGGAGTATTAGATCCTTGTCTGCCATGAAACATGTTGGATGTTGAAATCATGACAGATTTCCTTCAAGAAATCCCAGAGTTAAGGTTAGGATCCAAGAGGGAAAACAATGCTTTTCAAAAACACTAAATATGCTAATGTTATAAATTGCTAACAAAGCAAATATACCGTTATTGTCACTGAATTGGCAACATTTGACTGTCCTCTCCAGTTTTCCTTCACTACCAAGTACACCAGCCAGCTTTGCAACAAGACAAACAGGAGCAGGTAGTGTTGGATGTTCACAATAAAGTACATTTTAATGTATTTAAATTTATTTTAAAGGCTGATTGTGATCAGAATAGGTGTGCAAATATACAGTATTTACAGTATGGCTTTTATTTTCCAGTGGTGGTGCGCCAAGATCAGTTACATGTAGCAAAAACCTTATAAAGGGCAACAATGACAGAAAAAAAAAGTATTTTAATTGTTAAAACAGTTATAGCCCAAGAATACGTTTTCAAAACAGATTCATCTTCCAAAACAGATACTGGGAGATGAACTAGGGATGGACAAATTCAAATATTATTTTAGCTGATGCCAAATGATAGCCACACTCAGAGTTAAAATTAATGTCAAGATAAACTCTTTAAAAGTTGGTGATTTTGCTGCTTTAAAATTACCAATTTAGGCAGATGAAAGGAAAAAGCGAGGCAGAATAAATACCTTTGTATCAGTCAGAATTCATTTGATCTAGTTTATAATCAGGAAAGTTGCATTAAACATTAAGCCTTAAACATTTGTTCTTAAAAAAATGAACATGCTCAGACCAATCTTGTCGTAAGCTCGATAACAAAATGTTTCTTCTTCTGACAAGACAGAAGTTCAGGTCATGCTGTAAAACTACTTCAGAGCCTCAGTGTTTGACCTGTGTTGTCACCAAGCAAGCAGACTAAGGGGGTCCTGCTCCTCCCTCTGGCTTCCTTTCAGGAACAGCATCCGAATGTTGATGGGGAAAATAAACCAGAGGTCGATGTGAGGTGAAAATGTGATGAAAAGATAGCTGTAGGGCACAGATGGAGAATCTTAAGTATAAACCTGATAATGATCACCAGGAACGCAAAACTAAGATTGAAAAACAGTCTGATTCATCCTCTTTTCACTCACATTCTCTCACCCTTCCTGCGTATTTTAGCTCTGGGTGGGAAACATTTTCTATAGACTAAAAGACTATTATTTAGAAATTTTTGGAGATTAAAGCCCAGATTTGACCTAAACTCATCAGAACTAAAAGAAAGACCTTCATGACCTGGGGTGGGAAACATACATACACCCCCATATACAGTGGGGAAAATAAGTATTTAGTCAGTCACCAATTGTGCAAGTTCTCCCACTTAAAAAGATGAGAGAGG
>JAUZNJ010030252.1:0-14892 GCA_034780135.1 Jordanella pulchra
AGATATAGATATAGATATAGATATATAGATATATCTATATATAGATATATATCTATATATATCTATATATATAGATATATATATGAACACATATATTGTTTTTCTTTATGTTTTGTTGACTATATTAACATACAAACAATTTGCTATGTATTTTGATGAAGAGGCCCAACGTTCCCCCACTACCTGGACAGATTGTTGCCTCTTTTGCCCCCACATGTAAAGTTCTCTAGAACGGCCACTTACCCAAGGAAACAAAGTAAACATGAGACAGAGAAAGGATGGAGCAAGTTAAAAATTCTTAAAGTGTTATACAAACACAGCATTTTAAAATGTTTATTTAACATGTCTTCATCCATGTATATCTGCACTTCACCTTTCTTAGAGACAAGATCCTGTTGCCTGGGATGACAAATTTGCCAGCATCTCCCGGGACGTCTTGAACATCCGTTATACCCTCTTGCCTTACCTGTACGAGCTGATGTTTGAGGCACACACTAAAGGAAGCACAGTTGTCAGACCACTACTGCATGAGTAAGCACAAGCACAAATGTCACATTTGTTGCTCATAATAACTTGTAATATTTGTTTTCAATACCTCTGTTTTATTTACGTACCTTTCAATGAGACAATATTCTTTCATTTTTCAAACCTATTCAATGAAACATGTTTCCGTTGAATAGGTGAGGATTTGAGAAGTTCACTCTTTACCATAAGAGCTATAGTGAAAAAGCCGTGAACTTGAAGACATTTTATTTTTGTCTCAAAGCCATTTGTACAGAGGCCTGTAGTTGCATTTGGCAGCTCCCAGATGAAACTGTTTGAAATTGTTCGAAAAAGATGTATTTATTCATCTGAAGAGACTCCTATAAAGCCACAGATGGTATTCAAGAAGTTGCCAGAATGAGTCTGGCAGGATTATTTGGCTTGTATCTTAAAATCACTGAATTCTGGTATAAGTATTTGAACAGTCATTGGGGCTAAGGACGCCTGAGTAAGCTTTGGTACCCAGCTTTCTCTGTCAGGATTAATAGCTGCTTTGCAACTCTGTCACAGGTTTGTAGACGACAAAGCTACATGGGACATCCACAAGCAGTTCCTCTGGGGACCTGCCTTCCTTATCACCCCAGCTCTTGACAAAGTATGATTAACCCTTTACTCTGTGTTCTTTTATTTCTCTTTCTTTATCAGACAGAGTTTTAAAATATAACACATGTAACCTCTTAACTATCCTATAAAAGATCAATGTTTACATTCTAATGTTGGTTGCTTCTTTTTGTGTGAATAGGGAGTTACAACAGTAAATGGCTATCTCCCAAATGCACGTTGGTATGACTACCACACAGTAAGTATCTGGTAAAATTCCACTTAAAGACATACAATCCCATCTAAAATATAAGATGGTTATTACTGTGAACTAAGTTGTGTACAAAAAATAAAACACGACCTTGGTTGACAAGATTGTCAATAGCAGAAAGACAACATTGCTAAAAAAACAAACGCTGTCATCTGAAGTCTCAAGTCATTGTCAGTGATCTATTGACAGATATACAACTCCTTGGTTAGAAATTTATTGGACAATGAAAAAATAAGCTAAAATTCAGGAGGGATGGCTGTTATGTTTTGCCTTTTATAGCCTTTGACTTGAGGATTACAGTTGCAGCCTGACTAACTTACTATACTTATTCAAATGTTGAATAAAGACTAAACATAAAATATGACATTTCCATCCAAAATTTAGAGATAAAAAAAAATTCATAGTCACTGTTACTTTAGTATTGAGTAATTCTACTTGTATTTCTTAGGCCAAAAATGTTGGTGTGCGTGGCAAAACAATCACTATGGACACACCAATAGATCATATTAACCTTCATGTCAGAGGTGGATACATCATACCGTGGCAGAAACCAGAGAACAACACATTTTACAGGTAAGCAGTTTTACATTTCTGACATTTTGTTACAGCACTAAGTGATCAATTTTATTCACATATTCAGTAAACATAGATAAAGCGCTACCACTTAATTACACTAAATGCATTCTCTGTTGTTTATATTAATTGTAATCAAAATGTAGTAGAGACCAAAGCTGGTATGATAAAACATACCATTTTACACCATATAAATATGCTAATCTTATCAAGCAAAAGTCAGTTATTTGCTATTTGAACTCGGTTTGACCTGTACTAAGTTGCATGAACGTGTGGAACAACAGAGTGTCGCTGAATATGGCTGAGAGTGACACTAACTCCTTCACAGCAGTTTGATCAGGTGGATCCTCTTAGCAGAAATGGAAATTAATTTAGCCCAGAGCAGCAGGTATAAATAGTGAAGGTGCTTTAGCTCCAACCCTTTTTTTTCTCTTCACCTATAGTCGAAAGAATCCTTTGGGACTTATCGTAGCCCTAAGTGACTCTGGAACTGCTAAAGGATCATTCTTTTGGGACGACGGGGAAGGAATAGGTGAGCGAAAAGTCAGAAATCTAAAAGGAGCTTCTGTTTTCATGTTTTGTTTTTATATGTATGAGGTACTTTTTCATGAAAATCAAAATAAATCAAACTCACACAAAATAGTGTCAAATGCCATGTTTTTATTTTGGGATAGTGATACTCCAATTCAGAGGTTGCTCTCAACCTTTTGCATTGAATTATTTGCTTGCTTGCTCTGTAGATCCTAATATAAATCTTGCATAATGTGATGAAAGCATGGTCTATAAAAAGTTTGAACCCTACTCAAATCCTGCAGCTTAATATTTTTTTCTATTAACTCAAATTTTAATTGAGGTCAACATGTTATAACCTCTGTATGCTGTTGCCATATGTAAAACACTGCTCCACATTCAGCAGGGTTGTTATTACCTTTTACCGTCTATCTTCAAGCTGTAGTTATGTCATGTGCCTCATGTAAGTACCACACAATAAGAAAACAAACAAAACAAATGAGGGCAACTCAGTAAATCACAACATCAATAAACAAATGTATCAGGATCAGTAATTCATTTCAATAGGATATTGAAATCTAATATAATTTAAATTCAGTAGACATGAAGTGATTGATTTATTGGTTTTATTTTCGTCAAATTCATCAAAATGGCTTACACCCCATTAAAATCTATAACTTAGTTCCTCGCAAAACTAGACTATAATTATGTTTAAAAGAATTTTAACCCTGAAATGTTGGCTTTCTTAACTTTTAGTTTGTTTTTTTTTTACCACACTTTTTCATGCTATTAAATTTTCCGTTTTTATGCTTAGTGTAACACTTTATGAACATTTAGTTTGTTCCATTGTTTTGGTAAAAAAACTTTTTTGTAGGCCAACATTTTATGTGGGAAATAATTTTTATCTTTAGTTTGTCCGAATTTCATTTTCATCAGCTGTAAGTTTTATAAATCCATATTACAATTGAATGAGTTTTATATCTCAAAAACGTAACAGTACATTTTGTGTACTGAAGTTGTTGTTCTAAATAAACCCGTAGTATAAAATCCCATTGTGATTTTGGAATATACCTGAAAATTTGGGCTTTATAAGACAAAAAATCTGATGTTTTAGCCTTCCATCTAGCCTTCTTAGACCCTTAAATGTGCACCTTTACTCATCTAAACTGATCCAGCATGAAGAGCTTCTCTGAAGAGATGAGTTTCTCTATGAGAGGAATGTTTGTTTTGGGGAAAAACTGAGAAACTGATCTGAGACTGAATGAGGAAACAGGGCGGTGGGGGCTGAGGGGGTTGGTAGTAACAACAAACTATCACAGTAATTCCATGTGTTGCTGCCTGGAGATATGCTCTCCATCACTCCACCTTTATCTTGTCCCTCACTCCTCTCTTATGTGTCTATCTGCCATGTAGCCTGTCTCTGTCTTTGTGTGTTTGCCTTGCCTTTTGTTTTGGTCTGTGGTTACCTGCATTATGTAATATTCTACGGTTTCAATCCTGGAGGGCTTCAGTTTTGGATCACTCTGCTTTCATTCAAGCTGTCTTCTTTCTCATTCAAACATGTGTATGTTAACCCACTCATATAGCAAATTGATTATTTATCTTGTTTGTCACGTTTACTTCTATATAACATAATGTATTGCTAAAAACCTATTACTTCATACTTAAACATAACTTGGGGTTATATCTGACTCAGTATTTTTTTTATGTCTCTAACAAAAACATATTAACTTTTACCCCTATGATATTCATTCTTAATTTACTACAAAAGTTTTCTCCACCATTGTCCCTGCTCTGTTTTTAATTCACTCCCATTTTTTCCACCAACAGACACAGTTTCTAAAAATCAATACCTCCTGACCGACTTTACAGCAAATGGGGTAAGTTCAAGGGCCTGAAATAGATATATTTTACTGAATGTCCTCAAATGCTCAGTTGCTTGGTGATGTGATACAATCCATGCCACTAAATTCTTCTGTAACATTCAGATATTTTCATGCTGAGTAATAAACTAAACTGTAAAATAATATGTTTACAGGCTTTTCATATGACTTGTCAGTAATAATGCTCGGTTCAGTTTAGTGCTAGTTATTATTTGAAGACAACACCTGCAGACAATGTTGGTCTCCTGTTTCATTAACTGATCAATTTGCTCTACTCATGTTATTTATACAGACAGGAAGTGAATGTTATTGGAAAGGATGAAAAAATTTAATTTGTCATACTAGCACAATGTGCACCGCCTCTTATACAATCTTGTAAATATGTTGTTTAAAGCTTAAATGCAAAACACAAGGTATACAGAACCGGCTTCCACTACACAGCAGGTTCAGCTGATAAAAAAATATCAAATGGACCAACAACTGAGACCAAGAGGTTACTTTAGTTAGTAAAGGTTTAAAAAACAGTTAAAAAAAAGAGTAGGTGTAGTGTAAATTAGGTAGATGAAAAGTATAAAGTGGGCTAATTGTAAATAAAACTTACAGTTTTAGATATGGCTGAAGCGGCTGTTATCAATTCAGTTCAATTCTATTCAAATTCAAAAATATTTTATTTATCCCATAGGGAAATTAAGTTTTAAATTATCTGCCATCAGAAACCTACCTTATGGTAAAGGAGCCACGGTCTGAAGTCATTTTATGGGAATGATAACTAAACAATGGCCATTCAATGGTTCATCACATCCGAAGCAAGTGAAAGACCTCAGAAATAGAGTAATGCGCTGTTCTCTTAGGCTTTTGAAGGAATTCTAGCTTCAGCATTTTTTGAGTTTTCTAATGGATTTTGCTGATAGTCCTGTGCAAACAGTATTGTAATAATCTAGTCTACTAAAAACAAATGCATGGACACATTTTTCAATGTCCTGTTGGGTTATCATTTGTCAAATTTTGGCATTTTTTTAATGATAATATGCAGTCTCATTAACAAATTTGATGAGAAAGATTTTAAACTTGATTCATGATCACCCTAAGTTTTTGCTTTTCTTTAAATGTTGGTATCATACCTATCTCTAAACTCCACAACAGGGCGACCTTTGTGTGTTTTATTTAACACTCAAACTTTAAAAACCAGTTTTTCTGACACGTCAAAAACAAATCTGTGGCAGAGTAGGTTAGCTGGAAATCACAATATTTATTCTACCCTTGAAATTTTATGAACATTTATGAGGCACCACTATTAAAAAAAATGAACATTATATTGTATCCCCATTACACGATTAAAAATATAATGAGAAATCTGTCAATGTCATTGATGTTTTGTCTTAGAATAGCCGATTGTTTTCTCAATAATCACAAAAAAGTTGGCAAGGTTGTGATTTGTCCTTCCCAGTTTACTGAAGGACAGCAAAATACCCACTACATCATCATACTGTGACAGGCCAGAGTTTCATTTTTACTAAAAGAAGCCACATCAAACTGGCATTTTTCTTTAAACAGCCAGTTTTCAGATAGCTCTATTGTCAGGGGAGAATAAATTGTGTTTCACTGAGGAAAGGGAACTGAAACAGAAGAAAAATATGCTTTAAAAAATGTACTCAACTTTGCAAGGACGTGGTCTCAGAGTAAACTTACTGTTCATTACAGCAGATATATAATATGCTTTCAAAAAAACAAACTATGAAAACTTGACAAAATGCTGTTTATGATATCTGAAGTATAATTATGAGCCTTTTTATATTTTTTATTCATCAAAATAAGCCTGTACGTTTGACTTACCCACTTTAGTCGTTTAGAAATTCTTCATCACTGGAACTAATACTACTATCACAGCTCAATTTCTTTTTGAGAGTTTTTTTAAAAACACTCACAAAAACACACAAACTCATCAAACAAAGATGCTCCAAGGCATACATGCGTGTGCACATCTACAGTATATACATACAGTAACCATGGCCAAACATCTGTGGCTGTCCTCTGCCTACCATCAGGTTCAATCCAAAGCAATTTTACATGCCGATTAAAAACAGACACAGAATCTGGCAGCTAGAAGAAGACAGAGGAGTAGAGAAATAAAGTGTGCATGTGTGTTTTCCTTTTTGTATGTATGTGTGCATATGTGAAAAAAAGGGAAACAGTTGGGCAGTTAAGTCAATGCTGCCTGACAGATCATTAGTTTAAACTCCATTTTTGCTGGGCATTGAGGGCAAATGTTACTGTTTGTGCATTTGTCAGTCTGTGGGTGGGAAGTTATAGGATCTTTTCATGTAACATATAAATGCTAATTTTCAATAATTTAAACATACTGCAGTCACAAGAGGGCTAATTGAGCATGAGGACAGGTAACTTGGCTGCTTTGTCGTCCTAATCTTTTGCAGCCTTTGTTGTTTTACCCCCAACTTTTTTTTTTTTTGGAAAAAAAAGAGCCATCTGCCATGGTATCAAGGAACTGAATCAATTTTCTTTAATCTACCCATTGCCTACTGTGAGGAAATGTAGTTAACTGAATCAAGTAAAAGATAAATGGTTTCAGTGGAAGTAATCAATCACATTACATGTCGACCTCAATCACTAGAAATAGAGTGTAAAATAAAGTCTTGAGACACTTATTTAAAATTAGATTCAAAATAGAATGAAATCATTTGCATGTAAGAATAAATTGAGATAAATTGTTGTAGAATTATATGTTTGTAGGAAATTCTTTATTTTATTTTTGCATTCTGCTGCTAAAAATTGTCACAAATTGTATTTTGTTAAGATTACCTATCTATGCATAATGACTTGTATTGTATTGTATTAGTCCTTCTAAATAAATGATCAATTATCTTGTTACTTTTGAATTCTTCCTTCAGATGACCTTGACCAGTAAGCTTGTTCACAATGGTCTAAAAGCTGCGGATTATCTGAACCTGGGTGTGGTGAAGGTTTGGGGAGCAGGCACTGTCAAGGTTACAGGAGCAACCTTAACAGACAGCACAGGAAAGGTGCATCCACTCACTGTGCAGCACAACACAGAGACTGAGGTAAGAAGTGTTTTAAAAACCTTACTTATGGTTATATATTTGATCTTGTGCTTCCAGCTGAGAGAATTTGTGTTGTTCTTTTTTCTATTGCTGTCATTGTGCAAAATTAGGAAGATATATGTAAAAGTGAGCGTGAATTGGGCAAAATAAAGGAGATGATGCATTTTATTGTTTGCAAAGGATAGTCCCTCCAGGTGCTTCTTCTTTCTACTTCTTTCTACTTGTTCTTGTATTGAAAGTTATTACATAGTCTTACCTATAAAGTCTTACATTCATGTGTAGTGGTATACCTGGACAAATATAACTCTACTCACACAGAAGTTAAATGTATCAAAAGAATATTTTGTTTTTTGTTTTGTTTTCTTGTTTTATAATTAACCTTTACCACAATAAAGACGTGATTATTTAATGTTCCCCTCGGATGCTTAAGTATATTTCTTTCTTATCTTAAATGTAAGCTTGACTAAGTTTCTACTTTAATAGTTCAAATAAGAACAAATAATCAGTTTCTGACATGGTGTCTCTTGTGCATAACTGAGTTCAGTATATATTTTTTATTTCAGTTGATATATTAACAGAAACTCACAAGTATTCAAGTTAGCTGAATATTTTCAAGCCAGTTGGAAATACACAGCAGAAAAAAAGGAAGTCAGATTCACAGATCACATCCTGCTAGGTCATAATAGCGGGTCCGATACAGTAGCTGTCAAAAAAAATAGTTTAAAGTTCAAATGACTTGGATTTGTAGTTACTACTCTTAAATGTAACATTTAATTTATTAATATTTTCTTGACCTGGTCCTCGATGAACCAAAAGGGTCATGGACCACAGGTATCAGTGGGAAGTGGAAAGAATTTTGTTTCCATTCAAGGTTGCTTCAGTGGAATTGGTAATGATTGGATCACGGCTTCAGGTTGTAGGAGAGCCAAAAAAGCTCAGTGGTGACAATAGTGGTTGTTTGAAAAATACCCAGTGAAGAATTGAAAAGGAAAGATCAGATGACACAAAGATGGTTAGAGACATTTTTTAGTCACATACATTATCTTTGGACACAGAGAGCACAAAATATAGCATGACAGAAGATAGTGTATCAAGGTTCTCGTATTTGGCTGCTATACAATTCTTCTCCCAAGACTGTGTACCTGCATTCAGTGCCAATTTTTGGAATATAAAAATGCCAGGTGTCACTTTAAACAGAGCTTAAATCTTCATATCTTAAATCTTAGAAGATTGACAAAATGAAGAGAAGCACAACAGTCAGTGCTGGGTTGCAAAGATCAGCTGTGAAAAATCAAAAAGAACAAACCTGTCACATCTAGAGAGAGGGAGACAAATGAGGGAAAATATTAATTTGATGAATGATCGGGCCAGTAAAATAAGAGAAAATGAATAAATATGAGAGTGCATTAATGGTAGTAACAATTGTTTTATTTTATTAAGAAAAAATCGATTATCCATAGACAGTCTTATTGGGTAACAACTTGAACATCAGTAACTGAACCAGTGGGCTCATTTAGATACAGTGAAGTAGGAAAGTTATATCTCCCCTGGATAAAACAGGGTAGTTATATCATGCAGAAAACTGGCTTATGGTACGGTGCATTAGGAGAGATATTTCCAACTGAGCAGTGTCTATGAATCCCCGTTAGTGAAGTAGCTCACAAAAAATAAGGACAGTGTTTAGACACATGCTTGCAAGTCTATTATTTAAGCAAATACTGTGCATTAGGATGGAGATCGAAAAAGATACAACGGAAATGGTTAAGTTTTGTAATCATTATTTTTACACATCTAGTACATTGTTTTCTGGATCATTCAGTCTTCTTTTCTCTCATTTTCTATCCTTAGGAGCTGATTATTGATGCTACCCCAGCGGCTACCCCTGTGCACCTTGCTTTCACTCTAACATGGAAGACTGGCTGAGGGCCATACATTGGCCTTTGAGTACATTCTGTTCCAATCAGACAAATTTCCATTCGAAATAAAATATATTTTATGCTAAATAAAAGATATATGATGCAAAATGTCATACTTTAATTTATTCTATCAGTAACTACTCTGTTAAAAAAACTGTTATTTTTACATGCATGTGCATGTAATGTCAAGAAACAATTTGTGATGAATAAAAACTGTGATAGTTGCCTTTTGCCTTTGTTTTCCTTCTTTTCTATTTTCTCTGTTATACACTAATGAGTTTATTAAACTGCAGCTGTGTGAAGAGCTTTAATGCAACCATGTACTTAAATGCTGTCATATAACTAATTTTTTCTAAGGTATAGTTTTAATATTCTTATAATAAAAATTATTGCAAAAAAAAACATGACCATATTTTGTAACCACAGTACAATTAGCTATTTCTACCATGTCGAGTAGCTTGGTTATTGGTTATTTCTACCAAGTATGGGAAGTCTTATTGACAAACTAGCCGACTATCCCTAATTAAATTTGTTATTTACACTGTTACAGTTTTAACAGCAGAGCATATTACAAACATATTTTATTTATTTTTTATTTACAAAGCATTTTCTTGATTTTAATAGTTTTAACTAATTGGGATTTACACTTATGAGAACATATAAGGGAATAAGGGATCCTCTAAATTTGCATCTGAATCTATAAATCACTGTTGATTTTGATGGATTATGAAAGTTATAGGAAATAAAGACCTAAATGT
Source organism: Jordanella pulchra (assembly GCA_034780135.1). Lineage (NCBI taxonomy): Eukaryota > Metazoa > Chordata > Actinopteri > Cyprinodontiformes > Cyprinodontidae > Jordanella > Jordanella pulchra. Next base: position 10,072 of record JAUZNJ010030252.1, read on the forward strand.
ATTTTACATCATTTGTGAGTAGCTAACTTCTAACATTTGCAGAATAATTAACTGATCGCTAGTACATTAAAATGATTAGCTTCAGAGGTGGGTAGAGTAGCACAAAAAAAAATAAATAATGCACTGAAGAGTAACGCTACAAGATGTTTTTTCCTCAAGTGGAAATAACAAGTAACAAGAGAAAGTTAGTCAAATAAGCGTAAAAGGTATTTAGTAAAAAGTCTACTCAAGGACCGAGTTAACTAATTACCAAATCTGATTGAAATTCAAAAATAATGTAACAGTGTAGCAGCTTCTCAGCACTTGAATTACTCAACCAGTCTTGATGGGTGAATTTAGTGTTTTATTTTTCTTTGATTAAGATCCAGCATGACCACAGTGACCACCGTTACCTCAGTGAAAATTAAAACATACAAATGTTATATACAAAACATAAACTTACAATCCAAACAACAAAACAAAATTGCCTTCACTAGGATTTCTTAATGTCAAACAGCTTGACAGTTCTAGTTATTCATTGATACAATGATTGTAACAGGCTTTTGAGGGCCTGCCCTCATTACGGCAGCCCGTGAGGTACATACAAAAAACCCCAAATGATTACAAAGTGCAAATACCATCAAACAAAACAAAATATAAACCACCAACAATGCTAATCAAAACAGACAAACATCCATAAGCAATCAGCAACATTCTTACGTTGAATAATTTACTTTAAATAGTTTACAAATGTAAATTATTTAGGCAATTCATTTCAAATAGCTCACTATCCATTACACTCCTAACAATAATGCATGACCTATTACCAAAAAAATCATGCATTATTTCAAAGTTTCCCTTAAAGCTATGCAGATTATTTAAAACCTGCTTCTCTTTGTACATTCAGTTTATGGGTCACTTTTTATTAACACCACCAATTTTTGCACTGGTCTTTCTATCACTGAACTCTTAGAGATAATATTCCTTCCTGATCTTTGTTCTCCTGTTCTGAACTGTCCTTCTGCTTTGCTTTGGCTAAAGGACAGTCACAACCAATGATTTAACTACTTCACAGTCTTGCAAGGCAGTCATTTGGCCAGTCAGATGTTTAAGGTGAGGTGAGGTGAAGCAAAGCAGTTTAGATTTGACAACACAAACAATTTCTTGTTTCTTGAACTTTATTGGTATTAACAGCCTTCGCTTTCCTGGAAAGATCATTTGATGAAGTTCTAGGCTTTAACAAAAGAGGGGAAGCAATAGGATTACATGCTATAGATGTTTCCTTTTGTATAAATCTAGAAAAAACATTAAAAAGTTGTATATTCTCCACACGCATTAAGTACCTCACGAGCAACTCTACTCCATTTATGTACAACCCAGTCTGGTAACTTCTTCAACATCTTATGATTTTCTTTGCAATCATTTATATCGGACAGTCCTTTTACTTGAAGCATAGCCTCTTCACAACCTTTCAAAAAGTCAACAAAAATCACTTTTTGTACCATTGACAGAAAGATAGGATCAATGAGTTCCGCAGCAAACAAGAAACTTTTTGTGCAAACAAGATGTCTCCCTTTAACATTAATTGAAAGCATAACTGTATCTCTGTAGTGCATTTTTGACCAAAAAAAAGGCTGTTTCTCTTTAGTAAAGTTACTCATGTAAAGACAATGCAGAGACACACAACTATGCACACCTAAGGGCAATTTAGAGTCACCAGTTAACCTAACAGTTATAGTACTCATGAATAAAATCATTCCAACCCATAGCCTACAGTACTCACTGAAATTAAAACATGGAGTCTGTTTCTTTACAGTGTAATTTCTGTTCTGATCAAAGCTTCAGAGGTTTGTCAACCAAATATTACATTAAAGAATATTAGTCAACCTTATGACTAATATTCTCTCAGGTTTAAAGCCATTCGTGTAAAAATAGGAAATTATTTAGTAAGGGGCACTCGTGTGAATGAAAATGCTTTGTTATTGTCATAGAGCAAAACAGAATTGGTACTTTTTTTAAAAATGACAGCAAATATGTTTTATGTCTATTATATATATCAGGTAAGTTTTAACCCCTTTTAGTTTTGACATTATTCTGCCACTAGATAAGACTTAAGACAAAACTTTAATTTTCCTTCTCAGATATCCTTCTTGAGATATCTGTTGATATCTCAAATGTTTCACAAAAGAATCTGACTGCAACATTTTCATTGAATAGTAAATAACTTTACATCAATTCAAATATTCATAAAAAAATATTGTCAAATTCAATGATGGGACCAAGCCTTAATTTCTAGTAATTCACTGATAAATCTGTTTTTTATTTCGGCTTTTAGGATCTGTGGTGCAGTTCTGCTCTTGTGTGTTGGGTATCAGATTTTTGAAGGCTACCTTAATCAAATAAAGCCTTTCCTCATAATGTAACAGTAAATATCCACTGCTGCTGTGCAGTAATATTGTGTAATTTAAATTTGGCCCAAATGTTTGTTTGTCTTTTTAACAGTTAAAGAGATTTTCACTCCTCTTTTGAACCTTAAATCTTGCAAAAATGTTAGTAAGGAAAACAAAAGTTCCATGGCAAAAATACAACATACAACATATTTATAATGCTTCTGTTCCATACATATCCTAATGATCTGCAAAAAAAGGATGAGGTCAATTACTTTTATAACAATAGCTAATTTGCACCTCATTTCTAGTGGATAAAAATATTTTTCTAAGCCATTTCGTGGAGACTGTTTGATCAGACAACATGGTTTTAAATGAGTTGCAGTAACAATACGTCTTTGTCACCAGAATGACTGTGAGATGCAAGTGTGTCATAGAATAAAAAGGAAACAAAAACATAAATCAACATGAAAGAGATAGTTGAAACCACTAAGACCATCTGAAGGTTGTCAGAATTGCCAGGTGTGTGGGTGGTAACATGTGTTTGTAACGTGGTCTTTTATGCTTTTGCATATTTATAAGTTTTTATTTGAATCATTCATTTCATTTGTTTTTGTTCTCAGAGCTAAGCAGAGTTTAGCAAATTTCAACAAGTTGCCATGAAGGGGCTACAAAACGCTAGAAATAATAAAAGCATGGATCATCTGCAGGCTGGTTGATCCTATAGCCATTATTTCTTTATTATAAGCATTTACAATGTGAGTTTGCACTTGCAAATTTTGCAGTGAAATAATAAATTCTCTAGCTATAAATTCCTCTTTTTACAGAGACATCTTAAAACTCATCTCTGACAAAACGAGCCATTATCAAATCAGAAATGTGTTTGAATACAATAGAGCATTATTTCTGTTATGTTTATGTCATAAAAGAGGCATTCTTTTTGACAGTGACACCACAATTTATCTGGAGTGGTCACCATATTTGTTTGTTTTTTACAGGATGCCACATCTAATTTACCAAGACACTCTAAAAACCTCACCTGTTTTTATGAGTCAGTTTCACATGTTAAACTCTCTTAGTATGCTACTCTCTTACTCACATAAACCACCGTGTACTGTTCCCACTACAGCAACTATCTTCTATTAGAAATTGTAACTGTTGCCTATTAAATGTTTATTATTTGTTACACAATTAATACCCTGATATAAAATGTAAAAAAGGTGCAATATTTGGAGTTTCTTCAAAGTCTGCAATCATTTGAAATCCTCTTTGATAAATTTGGGGTATTGAAAAAAGAATGGGAACATGCTTGGTAATTAAGAGTTTATTGTATACATGACTAGAAATATATTAGCCAATTTGTGGAGGATTTTAAATTCAAATGAGATGTTATTACTATCTGATTTGCCAATTGGTTTTAACTTATTTTACCCATCAGTATATTTGGTTTTGACTTATTCACTGAATGACCAGACATTAAAAAAATCAAACAGTGTCCCGTCATTACTGATTTCCCAGTAAACAATTAAAAATGAAGGTTAGCCCTACAAGTAAGAATGGGATAACTATTGATATATTGAACTGCATGAAGCTAAAAAGCCAAAAAACTAAAAGTTATCGCTTTAAAATACTTATGACCAAAGCAAGATTTCAGAGTTAACAATTGTAAATCAAACAATAAATATATAATATTTGTGTAAAAAAAATCATGATAAAATCTTTCCTTTCGGAGAACAGAAATTAAGCTTAATTAGGACTGGTTGTCTCTATTACTTACTCAATTTCACCATAAATGCCGGAATGGTGTGAAACTGATCAGAACTCAACTTTATTTTCGAGTAAACATAGCTTCCCTAGCCAGCAAGCTTCAGCAAATGTGTTGAATGCTATAAAATAACAAAAAAGGAATAATTAGTTTTTGGATCCTATGACAGACACAGCAAGCCTGAAATTAATACTTTCTGGGCATGGTACACAAACTTAATTCAAAGTCTGATGTGATTTGTAAATCACAAAATTCAACCACGAGAAGATTGGAACCATAGATGCATGTCCTGTTCCCCAGGACTCTAGAATCCAGGGTTTAGGACAACCCCCCACCCCCAGACATTCAAGGACTTTGAGGATTAGTGTCTTTTTATTTCTGTTTTCAAAAACATTCAAGGATTAATATTAAATCTGTGCTCTTTCTGTGGGGATGTCCCAAAAAAAGCTAACTGCACTCTGGAAGCATGGCTTTGCCACTCTGTAATTCAGTACTGTAGACTCTGATTTATTGTTTCAGCCCTTTAGATTAGTATCTATTTTTCTATTGAACAGTTGTCCGTGTAATTTTAATTTCCACCACTGGATGTCCCTCAGACTGCATTAGTACATAGATCAGTGGCGGCTGGTGAGAAAAATTCTTGGTGGGGCTGGTGTGCCAATAGATTTCCCTGCCTAACCCAGTACATGC
>JAUZNJ010030253.1:0-14891 GCA_034780135.1 Jordanella pulchra
ACCTGACTCAACAGAGCCATGTGACCAAAACCACTCTTAACAACCCATCAGAGTCACCTTTTGTTTCTTCTCTCCCCTTACATAACTTTTGGACACACCTACAGTATATTTATCTCTGAAAAAGTTGCATAAGTACCTGTATGGGAGACAGTTCACAATAGTGACGGATCACAAGCCACTAACTTCACTTTTCAGTGAGATGAGAGCCATACCCCAAATGATATCTCCTAGGATTCAGGGATGGGCAGTGACGTTAGCAGCGTATGAATGCACCATCATCTACAAGGTTGGCTGGGACCAGACAAACACAGACACACTGAGTAGGCTATCCTTAGATAGAGGAATAGAAACCACACCTGAGGAGGAGAGAGCGCTGTTGTTTGAGGACATCGGTGTGGCACTGGTGAACGCAGAGCAAATTAAGAAGTGGACGGACAAAGACCCTGTGCTAGCAAGAGTGTGTGAATACATCTTGAAAGGCTGGCCAAAGGTGAACAGTCCTGAGTTCATTCCATACGCCCGATGCCAGGATTAGCTCAGCACCCAAGAAGGATGTATCCTGTGGGGAGGATGTGTTGTGGTTCCACCACCTGGAATCAATGCCTTACTGAACCAACTACACAAAGCACACCCCAGCATCACCCGAAAGAAAGGATTGGCAAGAAGTTACGTGTGTTGGCCAAATATCGATGCAGAGGTGGAGGTGCCTGTGATGGCGTGTACAACATGCCAGGAAAGCCGGAACAGTCCTCCAGTGGCCACATCCCTGGGAAGTTCCTGATAAACCATGTAGGGGAATTCACCTTGATTATGCGGGTCCATGGAAGGGAAGAATGTTCCTGATCATAGTGGATGCGTACTCCAAGTGGATAGACGCATATTCTGTGAGTAGCCCAACATCTACAATTACCATAGAAACAGAAACATACAAACTTAGAAACAGTTTTAGTCAACATGGAATACCAGAAGTCACAGTGTAAGATAATGTTTTATGAGTGAACAATTCCAAGAGATTGCTGAAAAAAAGGCATACGTCACATCACAACGTTGTCCTACCATCCTTCTAATGGAGGACGAGAGGGCCGTGCAGACGTTCCAGTCACTCATGAAGAAGATGGCAGGAGACTCTATGGAAACCAAGATGTCCCGAGCTCTGTTTAGCTATCGCATAACACCCCAATCTACCATGGCAAGCACCAGCTGAGTTGTTGTATGGTAGGAAGTTGAGGTCATCTCTCCACTTAATTCACCTAGACTTTAGAAGCAGAGTACATGATGAACAAGAGAAACAAAAAAGTTATCATGACACGCATGCTCGAGCGAGAATACTTTGAAAGGGAGACTTACACCCACAACTTTGGCTTAGGACCAGCCTGGGTACCAGGAAAAATAACAGAGAAGACAGGCCCTGTCATTCCAAATGACATTGGTAATGGACAAGTTGTGAGACAACACATCGACCAAGTACATGGCAGGAGCCACATGGCTACGATAGAGCAAGACTTAGAGTGACATATGTTAGATGATAGGGAGATCAAGTTACAGCTAGAGGCATGTTCGGTAGTTGTGTGAAACATAAATGGCACGAGCCAAAGAAACAACCTAGTGTGATGATTGCTACAGCCACCGTAGGATATCACAGTGCCACTAAGATTTTAATGCAGTTTGCTAAAGGACTGTGCCTTGCGAATTGTGTGACACAATCAAGAAGTGGAATGAAATTTACTGGATATTTTAAACTTTTTTTAAACAAAATAAACCCCTGAAAGGTTTTAAACATCAAAAGACTTAAGGTTTTTGCTCATTCTTTCTCAAAACTGCTGGAGCTTACTAAGGTTGGATGGAGAGGGTTTGTGAACAGCAGTTTTCAGTTCTTTCCGCAGATTCTCATTTGGATTCAGATCCAATCAAGGTTGGGTTGGGACGGGTGCAAAGAGATTTTGGTGGCAACCAGAGCCAGAGGTCTGAGCAACCCAATCCAAAGGTGCCTAATAATCATATTATATGATGAATAAAATTATTGCAGTGTATTTCTTAATTTAAACATTGTTAACCGGGTTTAATCCAGTCAAGATTAAGAACATTTTTAATAGGAACCTTGCCGGGGATTTTTTTGGTTTTTTTGCCAGTGAAAAAAGAGTCAGTGAAAGAAATTAATGTGAATTTCTGCCCGGCAACTCTGTTTTTCCCACTGTATGCCGATTTGAAGGCGATTATAACCCGGGTCACTGGCCGAGTCATTTGACGCGGTTTGAAGTGAGTTGGCTGAGCTGTTCGTACTGCCACTAAAAGCAGATTGTTCCGGGTTTTTCGTCCAGTGGGAAAATGGTATTTGAGTTGTCACTCAGATCTGCATCAACAAACACATTCCTGCATGAGATTTACAATAACCACAGGGTAAACTAAAACAGAAAAAAACACATTCTGATCCTTAAGGTGAAGAAATTAAGGGAAATTAATGTGGAGTTTTGAAGAAAAAGGTAAGTAAGTAACTCCAAATAATAACATGGGTGGGTGAAGGAGCATAAATACCTGGGTGTGCACAGCTGTAAAATTAAATTTCCCTTTGGGATGAATAAAGTATTTTTGAATTAGACTGAACTGAATTGAACTGAACTGAATTGAATTGAACTTAATTGAAGCTGTCTATGAAAAGGATAGAGCAGACTTGACTTCCTAACAAAGCTCAGATCTTTCAGGGTCTGCAGCTTGATGCTGCAGAATGTGATCTCTTAACAGCTTTAGAGCAAATGACATAAAAACAACTCAACAAGCTAATAAAGAAGGTCGGCTCTGTTCTAGGAACTCCCCTGGAACCTGTGGTGATTATTTCACAAAGGAGAATTATTAGGAAGAAGATTGTAGACAACAGTAAGCATGCTCTTCATTAGATTGTTAAACTAAATCAGAGGTATACAAATAGATGTTCCAAAACCTCATCTAACTCCCTCTAAAGGATTTTTAATCCATGGGGATCATTGGAAAAGCATAAAAACTACCAAGGTAACTTTAAGAATCTGAGCTTATTATTAAGCTTTTTGGTGCTTTTCTTGGTTACAGTATATTATTAAAAAGTGTATTGCATAAATCTTAGAAACATACTTCACTTCCTGATCTTTAAAGAAAACTTTTCTGACTCTCTTGAGCTTTTTCATTAAGAGATAACAAAATGAAGAACAAAAATGAACAGCAAAAACATATCACAATAAAATAAAAAAATAAAATCAAAATGGCTTATGAAATACAACCTTGGTTAAGTAGATTTTTTTCAGTAACCTCAGTCCAGTTGCAACACATGAAACATGTACGGGTTTAGGCCTCAGAAAACACAATACATTTAACAGAAGTCTGAATTTGTTTTCATGGTTCTTAGCTCAGATCCTTGTTGGTAAGTTTCCTCAAACTTTCATGTTTAGAATCATAGTGGAGTTTAACTTTGCCACTTTTTACAGTCGCCAAAGATTCACAGTAGATTAAACAGATCAGTAGTAGTAGTAATGTGTCTTTAGAGAACAACATATGTTTGTCTGTCCACTCGTTTTTAAATCCCCCGTTATTATAGTCCACTTTCCTCATTTTTCAACAATCTATCTGAAATGATTTGGGATTTAACGGCAGGCTTCTGTCTCACCCACTTTTCATCTTGGAGCGTAAACAGACCAAAGGTCTAACGTGATTGGATGAGGTTCTGGAGAACATCTGAAGAATCGCAGCTGGGCTGTCGAAGCTGTGTCTGATGAAAATTCTTGTTTGAGCAAAACTACCATAAATTCATGTTACCACATAAAATGTCCAGCGGTCCAGGTAAAACCTTTTCAGAGTCTGGAAAGTCTCTGCCAGTTGGTGACCCGCGAACTAGAGTGTCTTCAGTCAGAGGCTTCTCCACATTTGTGCAAAACAGACCGCTACAGAAGAGCAATTGAATTGAAATAATTTTAAAAGTGTTACTGTTCCACACATATACTACATTCAATTTACATATACTACTTCAATTTAATCAAAATAACTTTTTTGTATTTCAGAAGGAAAATTAAATAGAATGCAAAGATATCTTATACAGGAACACATTTTTTATCATCTTTTTCATTTTTTTCATCTTTTTATTTTTAAACTTTTCTAAATGAAAGTTAAAGAGTTTGTGTCAAAATCTTGTTCAATATTTCCCTTCAGCTAATACAATATTGATATAAATGCCACCTTTGGAGTTTTATGTTAAACAAAATCCAACAATATTAGCTCATGATCCAGAAAAACTAGAAATGGACACATTTCTTTCTCCTCATCACGAAAGAAAGCTGTTGTTTCCAATTCATAGATGGTATGTTCTCCTTTTGGATTAAAAGAGTATAATAAAACTGAATCAAATTGAGTTGAATTGAATTAGTTACAAATCTTGCCTAGAAAAAAATACAAAAATACCAGATCCTGACATAAAAAATATAGTAAAAGAAGTATCTTTTGAAATTAAATACCCATACATTTCCCCCCACATATTTTCTTGTTCTGAACCAAATCGTTGTCATTGTTTGGTTTAACATATGTGAGGGTCGTTGATTAAAAAGAAAATGTGTATCACGTTTTAATATACTGCTATAAATATCCAGATGGAAGAGAGAGGATGAGGGAAGCTGTTTGGGGAACAGGGAGAAAGTGGAGTTTAAAAAGAGTAATAGACGAGGACAGGGAGAATAGTAGGACCTGTAATAAAGTAGTTTTCATTTTTACATCATACTTCAAATACACTCTTGAACACTAGGTGGCGATATGAACATCTTAGTTGTTTGCAATCCTTCAATAAAGATAAAAAAATAAGAAGAAAACTAATCAAGGATGGAGTCCGTGTATAAAGGAGAAATGCTGGAGTTGCTTTTAGCAGTTCAATGGGTAGAAGAGGTCGGACCATTAAAATCTATCATTTGCTCAAATTCTAGTTCCTTATTAATCAGTTTGAAATATAATCAGTCCAAAGGTATACCAGATATATTAATTGAGATACAACAAACACTTTAGAGAATCAATATGAGGTGGCTAACAGTAAATTCTGTATGGGTTCCAGCACATCACGGGATTAAGGGAATGAAATGACAGACCGGATGGCTAAGGAGAGTACCAGTCAGGTAAGGATAGATATTAATGTTAGTTTTAGTATAACAGAAATAAAGGGTATAATCAAACAGAAAACAAAAGAAAGGTGGCAAAAGTTATGGGTAGAGGAAAGGAACGAAAGGTGGTTTTATAAAATTCAAAAGAGAATTGGTCAAATAAGAACAACAGAAAGAAACAGGAGAGAAGAGAATTATTTCACGACTTAGAACCGGACACATTGGACTAAATAGATCCTTATGTTTGATAGGGAAACGTCAGGCAGGGAATCAGTTACATTGGAGCATGTTATTCTAAGCTGCAGGAATTAACTGAGTCTGATAAACAATTTAATAAGAAATCTTAGTAATATGAAAATTAAATTTGATATTGTTGATTTATTGCAAAATGATTCAGGAAGCAGAGGGTATCAGGCTTTATTTTTTTTTTAAAAGAGTAAGTTGTATAATAGGATATAGTTTCTTTGTCATGTGGTCCACACTGCATACCAGTTGGTGGCGGTATTGCTCACCCAACGTTGTTTGCCAACAGCGAATACAACAACAAAAAGAAGAAGAAAACTAATCGAGGGGTTATCGGCTTCGTCTTACAGCTTCCGAGGTTCGTGTTTCATGTTAGAAATTTTCTGGTTCTGTTTCTTTACTGTTAAAGGCTTTGATGGATACGCGTGTGATCATCTGAGTGTGTGTGTGATCATGAAAGAAAACTGCTGCTGTTGGCTGCTGACACGTGGTTCTTGGATAATTCAGGCAGTCTGGTTAAATTTGAACAAACTAGAGCGTTAGTGCTTAGTCACTATTTGACGTGTTTAGTGTTGTAAAATAGACCAACACGCGAAAAGTGTTAATAAATCTTGAATCATTAAAGCCTCATAACTACTTTTCTTTATCAGCCAGCAAGAATAATCGCCGTCATTTTAATTGGATCTTCTAAAAGTAGTTCATTTTATGAATAGCACGTTTTATTACAGCGTGTTATCATAACCTTAACGCATGTTATCTTTCCCTATTTACCGGTGAAGTTTCTCTAGGCTACAGTCTAGTCTGTGTTCGCTAACACGACATGAAGTTTCCACATCTAATGACGGAGATAAAGATTTTATAGATTTTCTATTAATCTATCTGCCATTATTTATTTATTTGTGTTTCTTTCACAGGATGGCTACTGTGGAGCAGGTGGTGGCAGTAGGAAAAGTTCTAGTTAACTCAGATCTGGATTTGACTCAACGCTTCAGAGCTCTGTTCACCCTGAAGAACCTTGGAGGTAAACCTGCAGTCACTATTTCTCCTGATTTCACACTCAAATCTTTTAATTAAGATAGACTTTATTCACTATTGTCTCTCTTCACTAAGTTCATCTAATTTGACTGAAGCTCGACTTGTTCATCTTGTTCAACTTATGAAGTGACTCCTCAAAAAGGTCAGGCTAAATAAGCCTTGGAAATTTAGCTACTTAGAATAAAACTAATACAAAAGCTGGAATATTAGCAGCACTGATCTATCAATACTTTCTGTGATAGAAAGCTTTCAGTAAACCAGCTCCACAGAAGGCTATGTCTAGGAAAGAAACAGTCGATGAGCTTTCAGCCAGTTTTCATTGTAAACTGTTGTTTTTATGTAAAAGTGATGAAAGAAAGAACATCCAGTTAGTTACAGTAAAAGCTGACCCCATAGCTATGTGTAGGACAGGACCAAACAGTGGAAAAAGAAGCCCTACTCTATCATCTACAACTGAACATGTTGATGGCAGTAGCCCAGCTGATATTTATTCAGTTACTGAGTTAAATTGCATAGGGATAGACGCACAATAACATTGACATACTAAAAACCAGCAGCCCCATTCTGACATCATGGTGCTTATAATGTGAGCTGATTGTCCCTTGGATGACTTTTATAAAACATATCTAATACACTACAGTAAATAGAGTAATGATAAAAGAGGTTACAATGTCTTTAAAAACATATACAGCAGTGAAACTGATGAGTGTAAAATATTTCTCTCCATGATGGAGTCATAGACAAACAGGAACAGACCAGATAAAGCTGTTATGACAAGAAAAAGCAAAGAGAACATATAGTTAGAAGTTGAACTGAAAATATTGCAGAATGGAAGAATAGTGATGGAATGATGGAAAGTGGTCCCTATGTCCTCCAGAAGTCTAGTCCTATAGCAGCATAACTATAGAGATAGCTCAGGGTAACCTGAGCCATTCTATAACTATAAGCTTGATCAAAGAGGAAGGTTTTGAGCCTAGCCTTAAAAGTAAACAGGGTGTCTGCCTCACGTACTAAAACTGGTAGTTGGTTCCACAGGAAAGGAGCCTGATAACCAAAAGATCTGCCTCCCATTCCACTTTTAGAAATTCTAGGAACCACTAGTAAACCTACAGATTGAGAGCGAAGTGCTCTGTTAGGAACAGAAGGAACAATCAGTTCTCTGATATAAGATGCAGCTTGGCCTTTATAAGTGAGGAGGATTTTAAATTTTATTATTAGATTTAACTGAAAGGCTTAAATTCAGTTTGATTGAAAAATACTTCATTAATCCCAGAGAGAAAGAAAATGTTCCAGTAAGTCTCAGGTTGTTTTTTAACCAGGTGTTGATAGTTGTAGACAAGATCTTCTGAAATGTGTATAAAACATGTTGTATCGCTTGTGGAATTTACATGTACATCTTCTGCTAGGGGCTGAGGCTATAGAGTGGATCAGCAAGGCTTTCAGCGATGATTCAGCCTTACTGAAGCATGAGCTGGCCTACTGCCTTGGCCAGATGCAGGACAGACGAGCCATTCCCGTTCTGACCGCCGTCCTCAAAGATACCAAGCAGGAGCCTATGGTCAGGCATGAAGCAGGTAAAACAACTCACCCGATACGTGACACTGACCATGTCACCTATTCTCTACCTGGAGGTATGAGTATGAGTTTGCATAACATTAGCAAATCCAGGGTTTTTGGAAAGTATACAAACAGCACAACTGTTTTTGCATTTGACAGACATATTTAGTTCACAAGGATTACTGATTTTGCATAGTTTGTCCATTTAGATCAAATCCTGAAGAATGATTCCCTTCGACCCTGAACAGAAAAAGATACCCCAGAATATAAATGTCCTGTACAATATTGGCCTGGTTCTCAACTTTAGGTGCTTCAGACGTTAACCGTTTTCTAGTGGTTGTCTCTTTGCTTGCTGCCAGAAGCATTAGAAGCAGCTTTTTATCTTCAAGAGTCCAGTTATCAAATGAAATATTTCCTAGGTATTGAGATTCACAGTTATATGGGATTCTTACAGAAAAGATGTTATTTAGGTGAGAGCATATTTGCTCCCAAAAACTTTAATCACCGGACAACCCCAGAAGATGTGATGATGATTTGCCCCATTTGTTCCACAAAGTCTCCAACATGTGTCTCCGCTGTCCAGATGTTTTTTTTTTTAACTGGGGTTACAAAATATCAAATCATATTTTTCCAACAGAACTGTCTCCATGTATTGGAGCTCGAGGTCATCCAGTGTAATTTGTTAATCTGTTCCCAGCCTTCAGGTGAGAGAGATAGATTCCCTTCTGTAATCTGTTTCTTATGTAGATTGTATTACCTTGTTAGGATAGAATACCATTGTACAGTATGGAAATAAGTTTCTATCAAGAAGCCGGCTTCAACAACGACAGAAACACACTTAAAAGTCCTGATTTGGCTGTTTCCCAATTGTTACCTATACTTTGATTGAAATAAGACCTAACCTGCAGATATCTAAAGAGGTCATCCCTAGGCCCGGGGTCTTTCTGCATTTTATTTATTTTTTTTTTTGAGCTTTTTGATCCAACTACAGGTTGCTCCAGAACCAACAGACTTTACAAAAACACCTGGATAGATGTTAAAACATTTTGAAGAAATAACTGGGTGAAAGTCCACTTTCTTCCAATGTAAGCCTGCTCTTAGGTTTATATCTGGGGTTTTTTGTGTCTTTTTACGGCACTAGTGGCTCGTTTTTCTGACAGTAGGCTGACAGGAAAGGGGGTATGAGAGAGAGGGAGAGACATACGGGAAAGGACCACAAGACTGATTCGAACCTGGGTCGCCCGCGTCGAGAACTAAGGTCGTGCGCGCTAACCACTGCGCCACCTGTACACCCCTGCATTCAGTTTTTATTAGTGATGTTATGAGATGAGCCAAGGCTTCAGGCCGCTTGTCTAGTGGTGTAGGGGGCATTTCCGCAAAGCGCGTATCGAGGCTCGCTTCAAGATATGGGAGTTTGTAGGACAGTTGTAGTCGGTTGAGTGTTTGCATAGAGTTTTGATATAGTTTGAATTCACTCTTAAGAAGAGATTGGTTTGAAAAACAACCAATCTCGTCCGTTAAAACAATTTTGCTTGTATTAAACAATATATCGGTCAAAAACTGACCAAATCATTGTTGTGTCATTAGAATTAAACGGCATTAAAGTCCTCTGTGCCTTTTGTGACAGTGGCGTAGGCTGTAGCTGTGTGCCTTTTACATGGCGGGTTACTGGTTTCATACCTGCTTTTTAAAGTTGCACTATTTAATCAGTATTTCGGTAAAAGTGGCCAATTTGTATTGGTTTACCCTTTTACCAATATAGTTTGCTTAAAAACATTATCAAATTAGATGGGTTGTTTTAAACAAAAGATTGGGTGGACGCATAACTTTCATTTAGATTAAAACCAAAAAATTATTGAAAAAATATTTTGTTTTGGAAATTAAACTGACTAACACCTTTTATTTTGCTCATCACTGCCCAAGTGGCACAAACACTTTCAGTATTCACATACTGAATGCTATAGAAGCTTGCTTTGTTTCTACTCTTACCTCTATGACAGGATCTAGAAAACGTGAAGTTTTCTAGGAGAGGTGAAACGTCTTCTAGACAACTTCACGTCCAGCTGCCTTATCTGAACCTTCCAAGCTTGTGTGCATGGTTGTATGTCTTTGTGTGTCTCCATTGCCCTGTGACAGACTGGTGACCTGTCCATGGTGGACCCCGCCTCTCAAAGACAGAAGATGATTGATGGAGATTGTTCCTGAAATAGGTCCATATAAATGGACTGTATTTCATGTTCCAGAAACATTACCGTACATGATCATTAATCATCTTACTCTGATATCTAAGATTGGAGGTGACAAATATTGTGAATTGTCATCATTTGGCTGCTGTTGACCATCGTATCTGCCTGGAAACATGTTAGCATGAAGGTCTCAACCAAGCGATCTTTCACTTCCCCAAATGTTTCTTCAAATCTAGAGACGGTGTGTGTTTTTGGGCTGACGTTTGAACAGAGGGATCCTTTTGTTAATATTTAGGGTTTTCAACACTTCATCTACTCCTGTACCTTGATGCTGGTGAAAGCAATGTTCCACTGTCTGTCTGTAGGGGAGGCCCTTGGAGCAATCGGTGATTCAGCGGTTGTGGACCTGCTGAAGGAGTACAGTCAGGATCCTGTCATAGAGGTAAGAGTATAAACAAAGCAGGCTTCTATAGCGTTTAGTATGTAGAACACTGAGATTTTCGTCTGCCTCTTCTTAACCGCTGCGCTGATAGACTAAATGGGTCAGTCTATCTGCTAAAGACCCACATCTGCTCAATGTATCTAAATAGTTTTTTTTTTATCTATACTGTAAGTGATGCTAAGGGGACATTGACTAACTCAGAAATGTAGCTAAATATTAATGAGGTCATTTTATTATTTGTTTCTTCTTTCTTATAGCTGAATTCATTTAGTCCTGTCCAATAAAAAAGTTACAGATTTTCTGCCTTTTTGGGCCTTTTTTATTCCAGTTTCCCTTTCTTTCCTTGCAATGCTCAGGTAGCAGAGACGTGTCAACTGGCAGTTCATCGGCTAGAATGGCTTCTGAGTGGTGGAGAGACACAGCTAGAGGATGGCAGCACAGATACGAACCCCTACTGCTCGGTAGACCCGGCTCCTCCGGCGCCAAGGAGGAGTGTACCAGAGCTGCGCTGTATGCTGCTCGATGAAAGTCTGCCGCTGTTTGAACGGTACCGAGCCATGTTTGCTTTGCGGAACCTTGGTACTGAGGAGGCTGTGGTTGCACTGGGAGATGGTAGGATCCAGGACTGAAATGTTTCCCATTAAAATTTTATTTTAATTCAAGATCGCATCAGGTATTTTGCAATAAACTTGTAATGTCTTGGTCAATAGGGTTGCAGTGCTCCAGTGCTCTATTCCGTCATGAAATTGGCTATGTTCTGGGTCAGATGCAACACCCAGCAGCCATACCGGCACTATGTGCAGCTTTGGAGCGCTCTAAGGAGAACCCCATGGTCCGGCATGAAGCAGCAGAGGCTCTCGGGTCCATAGGAAAAGTGGAATGTCTAGCTGTGCTGCAGAATTACCTTAAAGACCAAGAACGTGTCGTCAAGGAAAGTTGTGAGGTTGCCCTGGATATGCTGGAATATGAAAACAATGATAAATTTCAGTATGCAGATGGCCTGGTCAAGCTGGAGGGCTAATTTTAGCGCCAACCAGTACCTCAGAGAGACATAATGCTCTGACCAGAGATCACAGCTAGATAAAGAAGAGTAGATTATTATTTCAATATTTTTTATTTCCTGTAAAACAATGGAGATGTTTAAACATTTTGGAATTTCTACCCCTTTTTAAAATCACTGTCCTTCCTTTCTTCTTGGTTCTGTCCTTTCTACCTTATTTCTTTCCTTCCTGCAATCCTCCAACCATTTATTTTTGTTTGTTCCCCACCATGTATTTGGTTTTTGCAGGCAATTTCTGTCATATATATATATGGAAAACATTACATTTGTTGAAACAAGGTCAGAAATAAACCTAAAAAGCTTGTGTAAAATGCACTGTCTAATTTATTGTATAATATTTTGCTTCATATGTATATTGTTCCAACCAAGTTTTGTAATTTATATATATTTTGTAAGGATTTTGAATGCAGTACTGTTGAATGTGGTGAATGGACAGCCAACATGGCTAACTGGCTGTAGGTGGCCGGTTTTCTGTCAGACTGGGCTTTTTGTGTTTTATGCATATTTTCTTTTTGCCACACTTTGTAAACCTTTTTAAATGAGCATTTTTATACTTATTTAAAAAGCAACATTATCTCCATTACTCCACACCTATCTAATATTGTATAAGAGAATTGCTATTCTACCTTAGCAGGTCAAACATTTCCTTCAGATATTTAAAGTTAATGTAAACCGGAGCTTTTGTTCTTTTCCTCTATATAGGCCTACCCTGCTTCATCTTGCAATCAAGTAGCAAAATATTAAGCATTATTTTATTTATTGATAAAATTTAAAGTTATCCAAATCACTTTTTTCATCTTTAGTTATCTGTATAGCCTTGCTATTCACAACCTCTCCAGATCGGGTGAGAAATGATGCTGGTGAAGATAATAGCCGTTCTGGACAATATCTCTCCTGTCCTCAATGTCCTGGGTGGCTGAAGGAGGAGCCTTAGCCAAATATCACCGCAATCCCAATTTAAAAAGGGTATTTAATTTTGCTTTTTGTCTGAGGATCTTAAGCATTTTAATTTACATTAAGTCTTTACAGCTGTGGGTCTGAGGTAAGACAAATTAATATTCTTCCATTTTGGGATCAAGAAAACTGAAATTGATACATCAGTGAAGTTTGTTTTGTTCTGAGGTTTCTGTTCTGTCTCCAGTGACCCATGCAGAGTTCAACTTTCATCTATTAGGTTAATTTCAGAACTAAAACAGTGACTCATTTAAAACTACTAAAATATGACATTAACTCATCTTTAATCTCAGCATTACTTGGGTGGCTCATCTCTCACACCTCAAATGTTTCACCTTCCTCCTCTGCCACTGGCTCTTCTGCTTCTATGACTTCGTTGTCAGCCAAATCAGAAGACGGTGCTGTTCCCTCTGCCCTTCACCTGTCTGTCTATTAGAAGCCAAGTGAAGAGGCAACTGGAGAGACTAAATCATAATACCTCACCTGGTCCTAATGGTGTCAGCCCCTGAGTCCTGAAGGTCTGTACAGAACAGTCCTGTGGGATCCTACAGCACCTATTCAACCTCAGTCGGACCCAAGAGACAGTTCCAGTGATGTAGAAGACCTTCCTTTTTACAGTACCGAAGAAAACTCAGCCAACAGTCCTCATTTACTATAGACCTATTGCCCTGACATCCCACATCATGAAGGTTCTAGAGAGACTTCTGTTGGTTCGCCTCAGCAAACAAACCAGCAGCTATCGGGGTCCCCTGCAGTTTGCTTGTCGCTGTGGAGTTGGAGTTGAAGATGCCATCATACACCTGCTTCAAAAAACCCACTGTCATCTAGGCGAGGCAGGCAGCGCTGTGAGGATCATGTTCTTTTATTTCTCCAGTGCATTTAACACCATTCAGCCTGACTTTGTGAGAAACTCCAGAACACTCGGACGGAGTCATCAACAATTGCCTGGAATAAAGACTACCTGACAAACAGACCACAGTTTGTTAGACTGGAAGGTCAACTGTCTGATCAAGTAGTCAGCAGGACAGGAGCACCACAGGGGACAGTACTCTCACCATTCCTTTTTACCCTCTACACCACTGACCTCCAATACCAGACAGCGTCATGTTACCTGCAGAGATACTTGGATGACTCTGCAATCATTGGGTGCATCAAAGATGGACAATAGGCTGAGTACAGAGAGCTGGTGAACAGATTTGTGGCATGGTGTGGAAACAATCATTTCATCCTGAATGTCAGCAAAACAAGGGAGATGATTACGGATTTCAGAAGAAACAGGAACAAGTTGAATCCTGTTCATGTCATGGGAGAAGATGTGAAGGTGGTGGAGGAGTATAAATACCTTTTTTTTCCCTGGACAAGAAACTAGGCTGGACACGCAACTGTAAATCTGTCTACAAGAAGCAGAATTGACTTCCCAAAGGAATGCTAGTGTTTGTAAAAAAGATGCTACATATCTTCTGTAAGTCTGTTGTGGAGAATGATCTCTTCCTCCATCATCTGCTGGGGTAACAGCATCAGAGCAAATGACTTACAAAAGCTCAATAAACTGATAAAAAGGCCGGTTCTGTTCTAGGAACTCTTGTGAAGATGATTTCCCAAAGGAGAATTCTTCACAAAAAGAAGAAGATTATGGACAAAAGTGAGCATCCTCTTCACCAGACTGTTTAACAACAACAGACTCTTCAGTGATAGGCTTCTCTAGATTCGGTACAAGAAGACAGACAGGAGAGTACCTTCACTACCATTTAATAAACAGTGAAAATTGAACAATGTGTAAAATTTCTGAAGTCCTGATGATGCTATTATCCATAGCGACGTTGCTTTTTGATCCTTTGATGTCGGCTCTTCATATCATTGTGAAGCAGAATTCACCAAGTGTTGGATTGTTCACCCACTAATAGAACGTGAGAGATAATGTAAGAATGAAAGGATTACACAAAATCAAAAGTCAAGTAGCAAGGAATTGAAAACTTAATTTTTTAGCAAACAATGGGGAGGGGGGGAAGGGAAAGACATCAGGGTGTTTATTAATGTATAAGAAAATATATAGTATATATTATAGGAAATAGGTTTCTATGTATAATCTAAATGAATAGCATCTAAAATAGCTCATTATACATACTCTGATATAGACATATAACAGACAATAAACAAGGAAGGAATCCATATAATAAGGTGAGCATTTACAACACACACACACACAAATATATATATATATATATATATATACATAGAGAGAGAGAGAGCGAGATTGGTGAGTCGAAGCAATTCCCTCAAGGCCCAAAGAACTCTTATCTACTATTCACTTT
>JAUZNJ010030254.1:0-14891 GCA_034780135.1 Jordanella pulchra
TAGATAGATAGATAGATAGATAGATAGATAGATAGATAGATAGATAGATAGATAGATAGATAGATAGATAGAATCAGGGACTAAAACTACTCTGTACTCGTTAATCTACTCTGTCTTCATATATTCATTCACCGTATATTCATTCACCATGAAAGGACAAACTTCACATGCAGTTGCTGTGCCCTGACCTCACCTGTGCTGAACGTCCGTTCATAGGTACTATAAGTGACCTCAATACATTAACAGCAAAAAAGCCTATACACTCTGCCCCCTGCTGTCTGAAAACTCTCATTACAGATGAATAAAGAACACTTGTTCTGGTCAGACCAATTGATATTTCTATGTAGAATGTAGAGAAATATAGAATGCAGTAATTGTTTTTTGTATTTTTAATAGTCATAAAGCTTGGATAAACAAATTGGGTTTTGACTATACCTCTCCAGAACGTTTTGGAAATTCGTGGTTTATTTCTAAAGAAAATGAAAAATAAGTTTTATAACATGCTGATAGAAACAGGGATAAATTGTGTTGATATAATAAATCATCTCTTATATTTACTTTTTTTACTATCCACTATATATACATATATATATTTATAGTAGCTCATCATTATAAGGTCATAAATAAGAGTAGAGGCAAAAGATATAAACATGTTTATTGGTGTTCTTTGTTTCTCTAAGCAAAGATTTCAATTAAGTTGCTTTTTCCATTAACTCCATTTAAAGTTATATAAATAGAATTAAAGTATTAAAGTCAAGGAATTACAACCTTTGACAAAAGGTGTTTTTTTTTTTCAATATGATTACAAATAAAAATACTGAGAAATTAAGGCAACTCAGTTTTGTGTAATTTTCTGATGATAAACACATTAAGCATCTCCAGATTTATTCCCATTCAAAACATGTACCAATCAGATGCACATATTGAAAATATCATTATTAATTATTATTAAGATATTTACTCTAGTGCACTGATATTGAACACCAGGACCTACATCAGTCCTGTTGATATGATAATGGATCCCTGTATCA
Organism: Jordanella pulchra; assembly: GCA_034780135.1. Classification (NCBI taxonomy): domain Eukaryota; kingdom Metazoa; phylum Chordata; class Actinopteri; order Cyprinodontiformes; family Cyprinodontidae; genus Jordanella; species Jordanella pulchra. The sequence continues at coordinate 1,032 of JAUZNJ010030254.1, forward strand.
TCAGACTGCACATGTTTAACACCCATGAGGAAGTGCACAAAAAGGAAATGTTTCTTCTTCAAGAAAAACACGAAGGCAGAACTGAAGATTGACATGTTAAAATGTAAACAAATATTATTTTCTTTGGGCAGATGAGGAAAAAGGTTTTGGCATGCATAAAATCCAGTATATCAGGAAATGACTAAGTCATGGTATGGTGATACTTTGATGCAGCAGAACCATGACGACTTACCTTCATAGAAATAACAAAATGCTAACTTATATCAGATGGTTCTGGACTTCACTGAGATGCTGTAAGGTGTTTTAAAAAAAGTTGCAGATTCAGTAAATTCCTTAAACATCTCAGCTCAAAAAGAGGATCGAGGAGTACAGTATTCTGAATTTGTATAATGCTCTTTATTTCTATGTCTTAGTTAATGAATAAATCAAAGTTAATATTTGGTTTCCTGTCATCAAACGAATAAAACAAATATTCATACACATATTCAGAAAATAATTGCATATTAGGGTTGTCTTTATTTTTTTTTAAAGTAATAATTCCTCCAGATACAGACATTTATTTTTGTAATTTTTCTAATATTTAGAGCATGAAAATGATAAAGATCATTGCATTATTTGGTAAAACAAGCAATTTCAGATGAAAAAAAAAATACACATCTTAACATTTTTTACAACTGAAGAATTATACAAGGAACAACTACACATACCTGCACAGAAAATACTGCTGCCACATTTTATTTTGAAAATGTATATTAATTCCAGTCTTTTGCTCTGTGGAAATAGCCTGCTTAGCCCAGTTTTTGTCCAATTCTCATTTATTAAGTCACTTACCAGGGAACTGACTACAGACAGGAGCCACGTAGAGTTCAAGAGCATTGTAAAAGTTGATGACTGAAAGGTTTACTATATTGAAAAAACAACTTCCAACCTAATTTTAGAGACTTGATTAATAAACAGCACTGTCTGAATCAGAATTGTTCAATTGGCCAAGAGTCTGGGCCCTAGCAGGACATTTAACTTCTTTTATTCTTACAACATGCAGGCATTATGTAAATGTAACAGGAGACATAATAAAGGATCAAAAGAACGGTGTATATAGCCATTTGTTTATGAATGGAGAGGAGGTCATTCCCAATTTGCCTTTTGTTCATTGTAGTCTGGAAGGTTGTGCTTTAGTTGTAGCCTTGTTGACCTTATTCTGGAAAGTTTCTATATGTAAGAACCATCTCAGGTCCAGAAAAATTCTCCTTCCCAGAAACTAAGAGCTAAATGCATCATTAAGGATGGTAAGGGGATGTTTGTTCTCCAGAAGTCATCAACAGCTGGTTCTGACTCACCAGTGGACCAGCTGATCCGCCTCTTTTTTTGTATGCAGACTTGTCATTGTGCTGGATCAGTTGTGTCTTTACAGACTGATCCACTTAGTTGAGATCATTAATGTACAGAGAAAAAAAGATGGTAGAGAACAAATGTTTGGAGGGGGCTGCTGTCGGTGGTCATCTTGTGTAAAGGAAGATGCTCCCATGCCTAACCTGCTACTAACAGTCATTCAGGAAGCTGGGGATTCACCAGTAAGCAAAATAAAGGGTATCCAGCAGGGGGCTTTCTATGTCTTTCAAATGCTTCAACACCAGTCGCTCAAAGGATTTCATAATATTATTAGCTAGTTATTAAAATGCTGTTATGGTGTGTTTTTTGGGGGACTGGGATGATAACGGGGCCTCACACAGCTCCGGAGACTTCTTGATAACCGGGGTGGTGATGGCGGCCAGTAGGCCGTTCAGGCATGAGGGGGAAACACCATCAGGTGCTGGAGCTTTCCTGCACTTCTGACTCTAAAAAGGCCTTTTTAACATCTAGTAAAGTGAGCTTAAATAAAGGCAAGGGGTCAAAGGGGTGAAGGGAAGAGGTGGAAGAGTTGAAGGCAGCCCTTTTGTGTGGGAGTGGGCTGTGGATGAATGGGTTGCAGGTTTGAATGGCTGCTTTTTAAACCTACAGAGAAAGCTATTGAGGTCATTGGCCTGTCAGGGGAGGTGGGGTGGGTCATCACAACGTAGTGGGTGGACTTTTGTAGTTAGTGGTGTCATTAGCTGCTTTTTAGCTTTTTGCTGAAACTTTTTTTAATCTTTCCTGAATTATTTGCTCAGTTTGGATCTCTCCTGCCTCGGTCGGATGTTTCATATGTTATAACTGTATGATGTCACAACTTTAGCAAGTTTGTCCAGGTCACTGGCTGACGCTAAAAAAAAAAATCCTCATGTGCATTCTGTCAGTGCAGGTCTGTATCATCTGCTTTGAGTCTTTGGTAAATTTCCTAACAATTTTAACCACAGGTGGAGGTTTTTCCACTTTTTCTCTGTAAATTGGAAGTAGATGAAGCAGCCCATGATCAGAGTCCAAATGCTGCACAGGGGACAGTACTGTCTGCTTCTAACTGTGCATTACAGTAGTGCAGTTTGTTACTATTTCTGGTGGGACTGCAATGCAATGTTAAAATCTACAACAACGAGACGAGTACAATTTTTTCTTTTTTTCTCTATGTTATCTGTTCAACAACTTTGTCGCTCAGCTTCTGATATGCAGGCTTTTACTGGAATGTAAACAACAGACAAAAAAAAAAAGAGATTTCACGAAAAAGGGCTTACAAAAAAAATGACTACAGATGAGGTCTACTTGTCTTTAAACTGTGGTTTATATGAAAACAGATTCCATCTCCTCTCTTTTGACCCAAGAGTTTGGGACTCTGTTCTGCTCCCAAAAGCTGAAAGTTCAGCATCAGAAGTAATGATGTGCTGCTGTGAAGAAGGAGCTTGTCCATTTTGTATCACCATGTAGCCACATTTGCTAGGTGGATAGTATAATGTTCCTGTCAAATGAGGAGGAAATGAAATGAACAGGGAAATGATTTTGGAGCTTCCAAGTAATAGATTTATTTCCTTTATTTGGACAATGTTTAGGCTTATAACAAAACTGCTGGTTGTTTTTAATAAGCGTGATTTGTTAATTTCCACATGGTAGCATTAGAAGGAGACTCTAGAACCAAAAATGACGACATTTGTTATCTGTCATTTACACCCTGAACATATTTGCTATTTCATTTAAGCATCTGCAGTTAAAGCAAAGCGTCCACCTTGCATCAGAGAACAGCAGGACTAGTTTAAATGCTTTATCTGCGACAAAACTGTATATTTCCCAGTCTAAAATCTCACATAACTTCCTGTATTTCAGCTAGCTGTGAGCTGCAAAGGGATAGGTCACCTTGGCCCCCATGCAAGCAAGAACCACCTGGAATATTAAGACTGAAAGCAGCTTAAGAAAAGCTATCAATAATAGTGACATTAGGACAAGAAGGACAAAATGAATACGAATCAAAATACCAAACAGACGGATTTGTAAACTCAAAGAGTTTATTATAAAAATATAATACACTCAAAGTTTTTTTTTTTACAACTAGAAAGAAATACATATATTTCAAACAGTTGGAAACACTAAAAGGTTTGATAAATTTCTAGTTCAGTGCTTTGTACAAGCTTTACTTGTATCACTGTTTTACTTGAATCAAATAGTTGTGAACGTAGCATTTTAATTAAGTGGAATGATAAATTAAATGTTCAAATCGAACAGGTTATGTTATGACATTATAGTGCTATAGAAAACCACAGCAAAGGAAACAGCAATAAAATCATATAAACTCCACTGAGTCGATAATACTCTGTCTACCCGCAGAGATTGTTGCACCGCTTGTTAAAGTAACGACATGCATCATGTCTATTTCACACGTTTCCCAGAATTCCTTCCTGGAGAAGGCACATGGAGAGGAAATGATTGTCAGCAAAGATAAATGATTTTATTAAAGATGAGATGTGCAAATTCAGATTTAAAGGACACGTGATAAATTGATCAATTTTACCCGTTGTTATGACACATTTCCCATTGGGTGTAAAATAATCAAAATTAGTAGGAAAAAACAAAAAGGTGCTTACAAAGAAACTTTAGGATATTAAGTAGAAGCGAGGTAGCACTAAACTTATCAGCTCTCTTGTGACATTGTTGCAACAACAGCATCAAATAAAGAAATAAAGCTGCACTTAGATGCTGTTAGTTATTGTACCATAGAACAATTTAGAAGAATTTAGAATCCAAATAAAAAACATAACTGCACCGCTCTACTTTAAAATATTCAAAGAAAATACATTCAGATTTTCGGAGACGTCAACATTAGGAGCGTGTTTAAATAGGCGGATGGCATATGGAGCAATTTTTAAAGTTTGACTCAAATGTTATACACACTTTTAATCCTGAGTTTGTTTTGAGTAATTGTTTTTGCTTTTTTGGGTATAAAAAAATCAGTATTGATTCCTTGATATCTTTATTTTCTTACTCTTTACATCATTTAAAAAAAAGTCAATAAATACTTTTTTTTAAACTATTTATATAAACCTTAATATAAATATTTAAATAAAGCTCTACTGTGTTTTCTTTGGTATTGAATTACTTTGCGAAGTTCTGGTCGGGTGATTTTCTTTTATGTTTAACAAAGATAATTTCAGCTGAAAGAAAAAAAAAAACTACAAAAGCCCTGATCTACTACAGCTTTGATTAGATTAATATATATAACTTTAAAGTGCTAGCACACCTGAGAAACTTGCTGATGAAAAATAATCAGTTTGGCTTATAAAGGGTAGATTTTCTCCCTGTAGGATGTTTTATAGATCGATTGCCAGGTCCTCTTGTCTTATTAGCAATGCTGGTAAATATATGAAAAAGGCTTATAATAAATTCATTTTTTTTATTTTCTACAGCCTGAAGCATAATTTTAACTTTAAAACTAGAAAAAAAACAACAAAGCATTCCAGTTTTGTTCTATGGGTAATAAAATCCAACACTAAAAAACTAAATAAGATGGTTAATTGCCACACCAGTGACAAAACCTATAAAATAAAACTATATAAAACCTTTTTCTGGGTTTGTACTTATGATCTGATGCAACCTGCAATCTCTCTCAGACACCATCTAAATAAGACTTTTTTTTTAACCGCCATTTGGCGGTAAAAAAAAAAAAAAAACAGAAAATCTACTTCAATAAAAGGTCATATATTTAGTGTAAAATTAATCCACAGCATTAAAAAAAAATAAAGTATTGATTGCTTTTTCTTTTTTATATATATATATATATATATATATAGAGATTTTTTTTTACAATTAATAATGCCTAAAAATGTAAATAATGTGAATTATTACAATCTTTTATAATTCAGTTCATGTGTATCAAACCAATTTTCCAACCTAAGGCACTTTTAGCAGAGAGTAGAGATGGGAAAAAACAATTGAGCATTATAATCTATACATCATAAAAAAAGGTAAACCCCTGAGGGAAATAGACAGAAAGACTCTGTTTTAAGTATTAAAATTAAAGAAAAAAATGAATATGTATGTGCATAACTGAGTCAAGTTTTCAGTAGCGCTAAGTGCTAATCACTATAAAGAAATAAATAGTTTCAAATAGTAATGTTTTACAACTAGTATTTTTCTAAATAATGTGATTCAACAACAAAGATCCCAGACTCTTTGGCTTTTAAGTTAAAGAAAAATTAGATAATGGACGTCATTTAAAACCGCTTCACTCGTCTCGAACCAGACGTTTCAGTTCATTCAGGAAGGCTACCTACAAACAGCCTCAATGGCTGCATCTAGTAGGATATTGCTTGGAAAAATGTTTCCCTCTTCAAGTTCCCGGGAGACCTTAATTGATTTGACTAAAAACAAATGCACACAACCAATAACACACATGTTGACTTTTTAAAAATGAAAGTTCAAAAATATAACAGCTGCTACTGAGTTTTAATCTATCTGAAGATAACATAAAATTTTCCAACCCTTATAAATACGGTTCTATCTCTTGTTTGTGTTTAATAAGTAGCAAAGTACAAAGTAAACTATGAAATTAGACAGTAAATTAAACGTGGAAACAATAAACCATTAGTTGGATGTTTGCATAAACTCATCATGGACATATTAAAGATACAAATAAGGGCAATGCTCACAAAAAGCACTTGGAGACATTAATCCATGGCTTTGTGTCAACACTGCAGGATTAGGCCATTTTACTGGTTTTCATTAACCCTGAGTTGCACTTTAGGATCCATTTAAGGTTCCTTTAGCATTTCTAAAGCCTCACCCTGCTCAGCCCCAATGTGTGTCACCTGGCTCTTTTAGGCCAGCTGACATTTTCTGTAGCAGTTCCTGCTGCTGGAATATATGTAGGCATCCTCTCTCAACAGCTTTAAATCTTTTTTCCTTCTGGGTAGAGATGGAATATGTATTTCTTTATTGCAGTTGATACGCTAAATTTAGATATATATAAACGAATAAAAGCCTCAGAATGACTGTCAAGAGTGTCGACAACAGATACCTGAACTAACTTCTTCTCCAATATAACATTTACTTTCAAAACAAATATGTAAAGTGGGACATCAGTCAGTGACAAATGCTGTAATCACAAATTGTTAATGCTGAAATATTACTGATGCCATATCACCAATATTGAACGAAATGATATAGTGATGTATGTTGATGTTGAATTTATCATTCAACTCTACTTCTGAGCTTTTAATACTTGGGTGTTGGTTTCATGTTGATCTTTTGTTGTTTTATGTCAGCTTTATAACCTTTGATGAACCTTATTGGTTCCACACACGTTATCTTGCTTGTATCTGTGCAGCACTTTGGCCTCTATGTACTTTATAAATAAAATTGGAAAGTGTTACTGAATGTATGTCAATAATTTAAGGGTTTTAAATTATGTTTTTAAGCCGTTCCTTTTTTTTTTTTTAAGTAGAACTGGACGCAAAACCTTTAGCTATTTCTGGTTAATTTTATGGCTTGAAAGCACAATTCATACATTTTTAAAAGGGTCAATGTACAATGTAATGTTATTCCATAAACTGAATGCAAGCCAAATTTATTAATTCAAAAATCAGTTTGGTTGTTTGTTGTAAATGATATCCAACTGGAATGTCCAATTTTATTACGTTTTGAACCACTTTACCTACATTTTAAACTTCTGAATAAATCAAATTAGTGTGTTAAAAAAAAAAAAACAGGAACAGCGGCTAAAGCCCATAATAAAACTGAAGCAGTTAGGATATTAAAATTACAGACTCCAATTACTATGCAATATGTGCCCATGATGAGTGTAAGCAAACTCCTGATAGGTAGCTGTACGTGTATTTCTTCTTCTAGCTCTTGCGAGAGTTGATATACCACTTCCTAAGTGCAACTCCGCTGGTGCTCAACACGACGCACAGCGCCCCGCCGAGGCTCCACCAGGTCGGCGCACGATTAAAGAAAACAAACTGGAAGAAGAAGGCCAGCACCACGTCCACCGTCCGCATCAGCGCCACGGGTCCAGCCTTCTCGATCTGCAGCGCCTTTGTGAGGAAGGTCTGGCCAGCGATGCCCAGAACAGCAATCAGCATCAGCATCCAACGATCTTTGCCACAGAACGGGAGTTTCCACTCACCGAGGATGGATACAGAGATGATGCACTCGATAAGGCCGATCACGGCATAGTACCACACAGAAAGGTAATAATGGACGCTCTTCCCCATCTTTCGCAGGACGACAAAAGTGAAAGCAGCTCCAATTGCTCCTAAAAAAAGAGAGAAAACATCCTTATTATTATATTCGGTAGATGACTTACATTTACTCTCACACTTCTTCTTACATAGAAGCATCACAATAAATGAAAACATCACACCCGCCTGTGTGATGTTTTATTTTTTTTTATCGAAGAAAAATAATAGAAAACAAATGATTTCTTAATATGTTAACAGAAAGTTGAGTGGAAGGAAAAAGTGTGATGGAATTATTGTTTAATACTAGTGATAAAACCCTTCTAAAAACACTTGCTCATTGTTAGCAGAACTTGACACTTAGCAGTGTAATTGTTTAATTGGCAAGTAAACTCTAAGGACCTACACTGCAAAATAATCTAAAGGGTATTTTAAAGAAGATGAGAGGCAAAAAAAAATGATAACCTGAAAGCTGTTAATATAGAAATCTGGCTTTCAAGGGAGCTCAGGGACTCTCTATGGTTGGCCTATAGGATTAAGCTATTTAATTAACATTTAGAAACCATTTTCTGGATCTATGCTGGTCGTGCAAGACATTCCACTTATTCCCTAAATGAACTTCATCCGAGAGGAGCCTTAAAATGAGCAGAGCTCAGTAGGTGATCTTATCATTCAAATATTTTGGGCAAAAAAAGGGGATTTAAACATGTTTTGTATAGGCCAAAGTTATATCCAAAATGTTTTAAAGGTAGTATAACAGGTTCTCTGTGATTCTGATACTTATGTCAGCTGAAAAACGCAGAAAATCCCAGCTGTATTTGAACTACTCTATTCTACCATAAACCATAAAGAACTGCAACAACCAGCTGTTGACTGAGCTACAAATGGCTCCATTTCTATTTCCAGAAAAAGCCCCAAAATCAGGTGAACTACAAATACAGAGTCTCCCATTGAGACAAGAATAAGCACAAGCCTATTTTAGTAAACATAATAGGTCTTTATTTCTACAATACCTCTCTCTTGTGTTTGGCTTGAATGCAGGATTTCTCTCAAAAGGGAAAAAGGAAGCAAAAAACTGAAAACAGATCCCAGACTTAATTGCTCAAGAGTCATTTGAGATACAGTGTTACCCATCTGAGTGAATCAAAAGGAAAATTAATCAGGACCTGAGAGCCAGAAGTAAACTTTTAATGAGATCATTTAACTGGAACATTTCTCAAAGCATTTGGAAATGAAAAACTGGAAGGCAAATTAAATACAAGTCGACTTTTTTTAAATGAGCAAACATTTCATGCTAATGTTTGTGTCTGTGATTACAAAAGTAACTAAAAAAATGTCGGAGCATTCAGGAGAAGAGGTGGCCCTGATCAGAAAATGTCTTCAACCAAGTAAAGAATGAAGTCAAACAGAGTATTTATCTAGTCACCTCCAAAGGCAGCTATGGTTCCCTTGACGTGGTTTGTGTAGTTGCCTTCGATACCGCTGAGATGATCACCAAAGAGGAACGGCGGCCGGGCGATGAGGATGACTCCGGTGAGGGTAAAGGCAGTGAACACACAGTCCCAGATTGTACATTTCTCTTTGAGGAAAATCCAAGCCAGGAGCGAGGTGAAGACTGGATTGCTTATGAGTTCATTTGCAAGAATTTCATGGACAGATAAGAGAGACAACAGAGGAAAAGAATTTTTTTATAGCATTTCTTTTCTTTTCTTTTTTTGTTTGTTTTTTTTTTAGAACTAAATAAATAAATGGAGTACAGTTAGGTTTATTCAGCACTCACCTGAACGTGATAACGGTGGCATCTGCCAGCGGCATCTGCTGAACTGCATAGTAGAGCAGGATCATCGCATTGGAACCGAGGAAACCCCGAAGCACCAAATAGATACGTTTATCTCTGGGACCAAGGAAACCTGTCCTGGAGGAGTAGAAGCACCATGAAGATGGATGAATGTTAGGGAGCAGGATTGACTAAGACGCATGGAGAGAAATACCGACACTAAAATAAGTTAGTTAAAGATGATTATACAGGATTAATGAAGGAAAAAGCAATGTAGAAAACGAAATGACCGGCTGATTAAATGATTAAAACAGATGAGAAGAGAGGTCGTTCACATTCATTCTTTTTAAGTCTTTTTAATTACCCACATTTGAGGTATTTTTCAATCATTTATAATTAGATTCACTCCCTTGCGAAAGTATTTGCAGCTTTTAAGCCTGTAGAAATTTAGTCACATTACAAACATAATTTGTTCATCAGGCGTGTTATGTGATGGAGCGGAACAACACAGCTGATGACTTTACAGTGAAAGCTTTTATTCAGTCAGACTGAATTAGAACCTCGCTCAAATACTTCAGTTTTGGTTTCTTTGAATGATGTGCTTATCTTTTCTGGTAAAAGTGAAAAAGGGTGTTTACCTTTCAGCAGGACCAGAGTTCAGTTCAGTTTTGTTCTCATGTGGTTTGAGCAGTTCTTCCACATATTTGCTTATTCAAGTAAACAATACTAAAAAACACACACACATGCTAATTTTTTTCTTATTTTAATTCTTATTTGGTTTATTTTAAAAGTCCCAAAGTTTCTGGGGGCATGAATATTTTTTAATAGACTTTATTTCACTAAACTAATGTAGGCAGGAAAGTCCTGATTTTGTCCTGAATCTGACTGATAAGGTTATTGATTGCTTAAATTGAAAATTTGAGATGCAGTTCCATATATTTTCATTTTTTGACTGATATCTGACTGACTCTTGTATCAATATCGGATCAGGACATGCCTAAATGTAGGTGCGTCCAAAACCAAAAATATATAATAATTAAATAAAGAATATTGAAAATAATTACTGAGATTTTCCTGCATTAATCTCAGGAATAATAAACACTTTTTCTCTCAGGATGTTTTATAAGACGATGTTCCTGAAAAAAAGGAGTAGGAGTTAACCTTCTGCTTACTTGTGGTAGATGAGTAAAGGCATGACAAAAATCATCTGGAAGAAGCAGCGTATGGCGCTGATCTCTATGGCATGGACACCCTGGATGGTTTTCACCAGCAGGGAGATGATGGAGAAGAAAACAGTGGCCAGGAACGCATAGAACAAACCCAGACCAGGACATCTCTTTGGTTTCTCTGGGCCTAGAGAGAAAAGATAAGAGAGGAATATAATATGGCAGAAATGCTCTGTGTGTTCATCTGAGCTCTTTGAGAAAAACAAAAACAAAACAAAAAAAACAAAACAAAGATCCATCAAACAAACACTGTGGTGAAATGTTTGTACAAGCTTCCTGGGGAGCATCGAACTGATACGTTTGCAGAGATTCAATTTCATTCTGGGAATAAACAACCATCTTTCTTTGTTCTTGTCTTTCTTTTGGTGAGAGTGAGCTTTTATTTATTTACTTATTCTATTGTTTTTGATTTGCTCACTGGACATATCAAATACTCAAAACGTAGCTTTGAAAACATGACAGAGTTGAGCATTACAAAACAATGCAGCTGTGTTGCAAAGTTTGCAGGATGTGGTTTTAGCGTCGTCTTAGAAACTCATCAGAAGGAAAAGAAAAAAAATCACAAAACTACACATCTTGAATGGTAATTCATGGCTTGTGTTTATCATTTAGGATGTTTGATGCGATCTTAGATGTAAGGCAAACACACTCTCCTATATGGAATATAAGCTCTGAACTGGTTCCTCTACATCTTTAGAACATGCCTAGAAGAAAAGAAATGGGTTCTGATTTTTCTAACCTGAAAAAAGTTAGTTTTTTTTAATGAACAAATACAGGTGATTATTAATGGTCACGAGTTTAATGAAATTTTACATGAGATTATTTCTTCAGACAGTTGTTTTTTTATATATATATTATCCTTTTTTGGCATTCTTTTAACCTATAAAATACTTTGAAAACAGAATCAAAATGTCAGAACTTTTATACCGTTTTAATTAGCTTTATTTTAATGTAGGAAAATGCACATTTTTTATTCTCTTGATTTATGGTTCAACAAACTAAAACTGAACACAAGATTTCTTGAATGAGAAAGAGCCCTATTTCTAAAATTAGTGTGTGAAAGTACAAAATAATTATAATACATGCTTAATCAAAGGTAAAAACAGCTCTCATAAAAACAAGGAAACAAGGATGGGGAAAGCCCTCTTTCGTAATCAGACTTTTCCTTCCAGAAGCTGAATCAACAAAACCCAGTCAGCTTGGCTCTCTAGCTCTAAGTATGAGGTCTATGTCTTCATTCTTAACAATGTGCTTTTTATGAGAGGAATAAAAGCCCGGGGCTGGAATAAAGAGCTCTAATCTTGTTGCTGTGAAAATGCAGAGTCATGTATGGAAGCCTGTTCCTGCCAGTTTAATAAAAAAAAAAAGAAGAAGATAATTTAGATGGCTTAAAAAACAATAATGTATCTGTGAACTGGAATCATCAGCATTTTTCTTTCTTGAAATATCTAATACTTTAAGTGGCTCAGATAGAGTCCAACAGAGTAAATCTGGAGGGAGCTTAAGATTAGAATGATACCAAGGAGGGTTTCCAACCTGAAAAAACGGACACTCAGTATAAAAATTGAATTGTGAAAATACTAATGAATACATATGAAAAGCTGGGGGTTAGCCAACTGTAGGATTTTTTTTGTCAGGTTTTAACTTTATTTTATTGTTTTAAACTTTATGGCCAGAATTTAGCTCCATTTACCAAAACTTATAATACTTAAAATAATTTCGGACTTAACTGTCTCATAAAATATATCAAAATCCTGCAATACCACAACAAATTATGCATATACTATGTGCATACCTCACAGTTATAACACAGTTACTATAAAGAACCCACTGTAGGTAGAATTTCCTAATTATGAATGATTACATTAACATCAGAGAGAAATACATCAAAATTACAAGACAGGAAAGGCATAATTATTTAACAGTACATCATAATTATGGCATAGAAAACTCAAACTTGTGAGAAAGTTTATCTTTATTATGAGATATATTATTCAAAATGAAGATGTAGTATAAAGATATCAAATCATCTAATTAAACCTGTAAACCCCAAACTTTTGTACATTTCTCAGATTTTCTTTTTTTAGTTATTTCCTGTTGGAATTGTATTATCCATAGGGCTGTGTGATTAATCAATACAATAGATTCATCAAATTATTTGTTTATGAAGATTCAATTTTTGGAAAATTATATTTTTTTATTTCCTCTTGGCCTTCCATAGTCAGGTTGACATCTGTTCATCACTTTTTGTTCTTAGATGTGTATTTATAACCAATAAACTAGCTGACTGTGTAACACCATTAGCTGCAAACTTTCAGTCTGTGATATTATTTTACAGCATTTTTATATTTCTTATTTCTTTGCCCTTTAAATTAAGGTCACCTCCCAAAGGAGATGGTGGAAATAAAAGCAAGTTTTTGAGAGTGATGCATTTATCATTTTTAATTAGGAACCTAAGGGAGAAAAACAATCTAAATTGGATTTGGTAGGAAAAAAAAGGATTGATGATTAGATTTTTAATTCATATTACACAGCCCTAATTATCCATGTATTATGGAACCTCACTTAGAAGCTAAAAACCTCACAATTACTAGTCTTAGGCATGTTCATTTATGCCGCAGTCTCCCTTTTTAAATACATAAAACATTTTTTAACCTAAACTATGAATCAAAAATATTTTATATCTCAATGTAAAAAGCATTTCATCATTCATTTTTACAGTTTCACAATTTTGACATATGGACCTCATTACTTTGATTATACTATCTGATCTAATGCCTCATATTTAGAAAATGCAAAAAAATAACTATGATATAGCAAAATAAAACTGTGACTGTATTGCATAATAAGAAATCACAAAAGAAACAGGAGATAACTTTTTTAGGGTTAACTTAAAATTATTGTTTTAACATCACAAAATAAAGCTATACTAGCTACAAAACTAAAAACTTATAAGCTACATGTAATGATAGCTAGCTCATAATCGTGATTTAGCCAAGTCATAAATATGAGTACTCAGTTTTGCCACATTATAATAACTATGTTATTAATATGAGACTGCCCGGTCAAAACTTGTTGAGTTGTTAGTTGTTGTCACTGTGGCATAAATAGGTTTCCATACATACATCCTATTTAGGGATGATGGAAAATTAAGAAGATTTACAGCAGGAGGGCCCCAACGCTTAGCAACCGCCTTCTGTTTAATCAACCGTGATTAATGAAAGTAGGAGAAAATGCTACTGAAGTGGAAAACGTTTGAGTAACGGAGAATTCGGAATATATA
>JAUZNJ010030255.1:0-14890 GCA_034780135.1 Jordanella pulchra
CCATCCATCCATCCATCCATCCATCCATCCATCCATCCATCCATCCATCCATCCATCCATCCATCCATCCATCCCAGGACTTTGTGTTTATGGCATAAAAATGTAATCAAACTGAAGTTTGTGGTTGTTTGATTAAAAAATCCAGCAACTTTTAAACTTGTTAAAAATGTTACAGTGACTGAAGTGTTGATAATCTTTCGAACTATTGTTCCTTCCTTACATTCAACAATGGCCTAAAGCACTATAGACCATGCTAGGTCCAAATCTGTTGCTGTCTTCTTAGAAACATGTACTGGAAAACGTTGATGTTTAAACCTTATTTTTAAGAGACTTCTTCATACAAACAAGAATAGATGTGTAGGAAGTGTAAATGCTTCAAACCTAACATCCACTTCATATCAAACGTCCTCTCTCTAAAGCCGACCAGCCAAATCGCACACACATAAACACAGCAGCGTGTAGCGGCGGGGTCATTTAAGGTCATTAGTCATGCTGGCGGTGTCCTGTGCCACAGGGTCAGACTGCTAATTGCATTGGCCTTAAGATGAGACAGTGCAAGACACAGGGACACAGAGAACATACAGTAGCTCTATACAGCAGGACACAACGGGTAATATGATTGTACTAATGACTGGACCGCAAACATGAAAGATCCGTCAAAAGTTGGACCACCAGGAGAGGGACAGTGACAGGCAAAGGCACGAAAGAAAGAAAGAAAGAAAGAAAGAAAGAAAGAAAGAAAGAAAGAAAGAAAGAAAGAAAGAAAGAAAGAAAGAAAGAAACCTGACACTTGAAATCTAAATCTATGCGTATTCAGTTATTTTCGATTGATTTCTTTCGTTATCTATAATTAACATTTTGGGATTTCTTCATTACAGTTTTGTTTCCTCAGCCAAACATTTTCTGCCTATTGTCTCTTATACAGTATGTTTTATATCAGTATTTTTAACAAAGGTGCTTTGGTTGTTCAGTCTTTTTTTCTGACATACCATCAGCCAGACCCTTTTTACGGTTTGTACTGGGCTTTTTTTTAAGACATGTACTGCTCTTCATACTGTCAGAACATGAGTATGTTGCTTCCGATTCAATTAGAGCAGCGTGGGCCACACAGTGAAGATCCCAAACACCTCGTTGCTCACAGCAGGAGATCTTCTGCTCACCTGTTGTTTGCTCCCAGATTGCCTCCTGCATGGTACCAGTTAGCTAAGATGCTCAGGCAGGTGCAGCTCATGGCCTTGGTCTTTTATCAGTGTTGGTTTGTCAAATTGTCTGTTCTTGAGACACAAGAAAACAGTCAGTACTGGCTGTTCTTACACTTTCTTGCCCCACCTGGTCAGCATGTCTTCTTTGATCCAAATGTTTTTACCTAACAAATAAACTACCTTGAATGTTAACAGATCAAAACCTCTCAGATTTGTGTCTCTACATTATGCCTGCCTCCCAGCACTGGTACATTAGTTGATCATTAGCTGTCAAAACAGGGCTTTTACTAGAGCTGCCCTTTGTTATTTTAATAGAAGAACAAAACTTACAAAGAACATTTTTCATTTTTTCTTTCCACAGCCAGAGATGCATCAGTAAGGAGCAGTTCCTGACTCTAGCTTTGCTTAGACCAGGTGAATGAGTGTAACTATTTAAACAGGAAATAAAGTCATGATAAAAAATATAGTATGTTGCATTGAAAGTGCATGGTTTAAACATTGCTGCAGATGTGTGTCAATTTTACCATACTGTTAACGTATAGAAAGATCTGAGGAGTAACTGTTTATTGAAATATGTCACCCCAAACCTCAGTTAATTCTGAATATGCACTAATCTTTAAGTTAAACCATATTAACGTAAGCGTTTGTTCATCTGCCTTTAGATACATATGAATTTTCCTGACCCTTATTCCACAGAGTTTAAGGTGATGTTGGCCCAACCTTTGCTTCAAAAACAACCTCAGCATTTCTATGAAGGTCGACCAGATAAAACTCCTATGACGAAAAATAACAGAAAGCAGAAAGTTAGAAGTTGAACTAAGAAGTACTGCAGAGCGGGAGAACAGAGATAGACTGAGGCAGAATGAAGAAAAGTGGTCCCTAAGTCTTCCAGCAGTCTAAGCCTATAGCAGCATCATGTTAGAGATAGTTCAGGATAACCTGAGTCCCTCTAACTATAAGCCTCATCAAAGAGGAAGGTTTGAAGCCTTAAAGTAGACAGGGTGTCTGCCTCACGGACTAAAGCTGGTAGCTGGTTCCACAGGAGCCTGATAGCTGAAAGATCTGCCTCCCATTCTACTTTAGAAACTCTAGGAACCACAAGTAAACCTGCAGATTGTGAGCGAAGTGCTCTGATAGTAAAGTTGTGGTTTATTATAGGAAAACCACTTTCTACTCTTTCCAGGACCAGTTTGGCTATTTATTAGAAACTGTTGTTCTGTGTATAGACTAATCATGTTTTAACATTAAACCAAGTAATGCAGTATCTTGCTATACTGTCCTCTACATCTTTTAATAAATAGTTTTTATTATTATTATTGTAATTATAAACGTACTCTGCTTCATGAGTGCAAACCATTGTGCCGGCCAAGGACAGAGAAGAAGGAAAGAGCTGTGTTACGTTGCTGCGGTGGACTGTAGCCGTAAATCATTGTCAGGCTGTTTATTGAAAAGATTGCTTCTGGAACCAGAATTATAAACAGTGTGTTAACCACAAGGAAATAAATTTGTCTTATCCAGCTCTTCTCCACTGGCAGGCAAAATAAGTGGTTTAGTTTTACAAACATGTTTAAACAAACATTAGAGGAGACAGATCTTACCCTGGGTCGGCTTAGGTAAAACCATCAAGCACTAATGACAATATTTGTAGTTATCCCTTAGAAAAAGATCATTTGTGATCTTTTAATGGAATACTTCCTGCTGTTCAGAGATAGGCCACAAGAAGCACTGTAGAAAGAAGCAGGTGCAACGATCCTATAGGATTTATCAGGAGATCTTCACCACCTCAACAGAAATCAGCACACAAAGTTTTATAGTTCACATTATCTGTCATCAAGTCTAACCTGCTCTTAAACACATCAAGTAACACGGCAGCTACTGTATAGCTTGTTCATCCATTCATCCTCTACAGAGCAAAGGAAATGGTGCAAAGTTACAGTAGATCCCAGCAAAGAAGATCAACAGTTTCAAGAGAGGAGAAGACATGAGGTGCAGAAATGGCAGGGAGAATGTGGAACAGCTGAGATGGATGAAGGGAGAGGGAGCTGAGGTAGATGAGTACAAGCAGGGACAGAGAGAGGGGAATACCTAACAAGGATAATGATACCAATTAAAAATAAAATGAGAACTTCATAAGAAAGTATGGAATAAAATAGGAGCGTCTAGAAAATAACAACAGAAAAGAAACAGAAATAAACAAAAATTAAATCAAAATGCAGAAGGATTAAGGAGTATTTATGTATTTAAGGAATAAATACTCCAAGTTTTTAGACAGAACAGAGATCTCATATTTTTCATTTTTTCTTTTAATGGAATGACTTATTTTAGTTAATTAGATGGATTTAGCACAAAAAGCACATAAAAATCCCAATTGTTGGATTATTAAACAGCAATCGGAAACAATACATTTGAACTTTACATCTTATTTTGTTTGGTTTGTTTACAAATAAAGCTCACCATATATTAACTGTTCTGTTTTTATCTCAGCCAAATAACCTCAGTCCCTCTTCCCCAGATTCCATTCAATTTGAATTGGTTGCTTGCTAGAAATGGAGATGTTCTTAGAAAGAGGAAGGACCCCAAATTAAAAGCTGCTGAAGGGTCGATACGGGCTTGGAGCAGCCCTGCATTAGAGACAAACTCTGAGGGGTTAGGAGCTGTGCCAGAAAGTTGTTACTTGTTTGGGGAGGAAATGAAAAAGGATTTCTTTATGTAGCCTATTAAACAATCCTGGAGAAACAAAACAGAAGATAAAGAAAGTTTTAATCAAAACATTAACTGATCAATACTTACTGACACTTTATGGTTGTTTTGCAAATACCAGAACAACACATTCAATGAACATTTAGTTACCAAGGTAGTAAAGCCCAGAGAACAGCAGGGATAAAAAGCTCCAAACGTTTCCTTACTTACGTAAGGAACATTTCTTCTAAAAGTTCGTGTTTTATAATGGCTGGTGACAAAGTGCAACCGTTTTTATATTCTTTAGTTTGAATGCTGTTTACATTAACATAACAGAATCTAAATAAAAACAATAATCATTTTTTTTGATCAAAAGTCAGAAAAAAATCAGAGGAATGAGAGCTAAATAAATACAAAAGTGAGTGTTTAACTTTTATGTTGACTTCTTTTTCTAATCGACATTTAATCTATTTCTGTTCATATTTTTGACACCATGATCCATAAAGAGTTCGGCCTCGTTACATATTGTCATTAAGTTCAGAGTACCAAGACATCGGCTTAATGGACTTAAACTTGCCTTAAATCTGTTATGATTAAACATGACGGACTGCAGCCGGACTTGGAATCATTTTCCAGAGCAGAATGATAAATTTCTAACACTTTCCATGATTAACAATAACTTGTCAAAAACCTTTGAATTAATGTCAGACTCTTGAGCCTGCTGCCGTGTTTCATGGTAAAATTCAGTGTTTACAGTGACAGTGCTAAGAACTTGAAAGCAGGAGGTGAAAAGCAGCATTCAGGGATCAGATGAGCAGGTTTCTGCAGCTGTAGCTGCTGACGTGTGTTTGTATCAGGCTGGATCTGCTTAATCCACACAGTCAGAGGAGTTTGGAGTTCGTTGCTGCAGATACAGAGAAGAGACGAATTACACCGTCGGATGGCATGGGCCTGTATGATGACCATGAGTAAGAATCATACGGTTTTCAGATATTTAGATAGACAAAAAAAAACATCAATTACCACATTGCTGGTTCTAAGTCAATGAAAATTTAATCTGTTTTGATTGATTGATTGATTTTAATGGTCTACAGAGACATAAAGAACACAACAGAACAACAACTGCAATAAAGAAGATTACAAAATACTCTTATACCCGTGTTTCCACAGAGACGAGACGGCGGGTTACGTGGCGCACTGGCTAAAGGATGTGAAAACCCAAAAATCTCTTCTTCAGATGTGTGTAGATGTATTTAGTTCAATTTAATTCAGTTCAGTTTAATGAGTTGGCTCCAAATCAGTACAGTACAGACAAAACAGTCAGACTGGTTCAAAGTTTTCTATCTAATGTAAACCAGCTGATTGCATCGACTCATTGACTCGACAGCAATCCCTCACACCAAGCATGCATGCAGTGACGGTGGAGAGGAAAAACTGCCTTTTAACAGAAAGAAACCTCTGCCGAGGCCAACTGAGCTTCAAGGAGACAGAAACAGACTTACAAATGGAACACAGAAGCACTGATCTATAAATACTTTCTATGATAGAAAGGCTAATGTTAAACTGGTTCCACATGTGGCTCTGGTTAGGAAAAAACAGACGAGCTCTGAGCCTGTTTTAGTGTCAAAGGATGAAAGAGAGCACATCCAATTAGTCACAGTAAAAGATGAGGCCATAGCTATGTTTACATAGAAAAGAGACAGGACTAAACACTGAAAAACAGGTTAAACTCTTTTCTATGTAACCTAAGGTGTTGATGGCAGTAGCCCAGCTGATATTTCTCTCCAGGATAGAATCACAGCCAAACAGTGACAGATGAAGCTACTGGGGTGAGAAAAATAACCAGAGAGAACTTATTTTAAGTATTAAAGTCTCTAAGATGGTCTGATGTGTGTAGTACAGAACATCTAGAACCACTGGACCCGAGTCCCTTCAGCAGAATTATCAGTGAGTCATTATTAGCAACCATAAGCTCCTGCACAGTATTGGTTTGAAGAACACAGCTGAGGCTGTTGATAGAGGATTGTTTAACTCAAAAATAAGAACTGGACGACGTCTTCTTTATAATAACAACTAAACCCTCCTTTTGCCACAAGTCAGGTAAAACAGCAGGTTATTTTATTTAGGTTTCGTCCACTAGATTCACACAGTGCTGACTAAAGAAAATATGGAGTATGTAGTGGAAGCATTAGTGTGGCTGTTGTGCAGAATTTTAAATACAACATATTTTAAATACAACATATTTTGGAAAAAAACTGTATTATTTTCATTCTGCCTACTTGTTGGGCATCACATAAAATCCTAATAAACAAACTGGAGTCGTTGCCAGACTGTAGAAGCTTAAAAACTCACCTGGGTTCAGCATTACAGGTAGACAGGATAAACCATGAATGGTTACAGGTGAGACAATCTAAAAGAATAAAACCTGATTTCTATATTTCAGTTCTACTTTATCCTTTCACTTTTTATTTATTTATTTTATTTTCTGTCTTTTTTTGAGTTTTCCATTCATTAAAAGCAGCTCTGCGGGAAATAGGCCCGTTGCCAGATCCTCTCCAATCTATCCACACATAAATATGCACAGGCTCCTCTATCTGTGGCACTGCTTTAAAAATGTCTTCCTGTGGTTTGGGAGGAATGTAAACAGAAGGAGAGGAGAGGTGCAGGGACAGAGAGAGGCAGAGAGTAGAGAAACAAGGTCCTATTAGCTGACTTGGTTTAAAAACCATGTTGTTGTATTGCGGCTGTTTATAGGCTAAATATGCTATTTTTTTCTCATTAGGTGATTTATCAGTGACAAATAATAATAAACACTTTACACTCCAGTTGATGGCTTCAAAGCATTATTACAGATTTATTACAGAGTCCATCCATCTTTTTCTACTTGCATATTGTTGATCAGATGGTGTCTATATCTACATCCGGTCACCATTGGATTTCTCAGCCCGGTTTTAACGACTACATCAGAATACGGTGTTGTGTTTTACATTATAGATGAATATTTATCAAAAATCTCGTCATGTAAATATATGTCACAAAGTTATTGTTACCCTGGGAACAAAACTCTGGCCTTACTGCATTTCCTCTGTTTTTAAGATGTTGTTTTACTAAAGGGGCTTTTGATCATCTGAGAGGAGATACTGTCTGATTTTACTTGATATCACAGGTTCTGGTCTGATGATGTTTACGCGTCAATTTTACTTCACTGCAGAAACTTAGACCAAAAGACTTTATGTACGTTTAATTAATTTTTGATAATGATATAAAATATTAGTATAAAAAGGAGTTATTTGAAGGCTTCATTGCTTCTCATTTGGACTTTGACTTTTTAGTATATCACATAAAAATAGCAGTAAAATACCTCAAAGTTATTACAGTAGCATGAGAGAGTAAACAGATGGTCAAAGGGCGTGAATACTTTTGTAAGGCCCAGCATCAGATAGTTTGTTCATGAACTCAGTGGGACTCTATGAAAAGCTGAGAACTGCTTGGTGGTGCTTAGCTTTTGCTTTAAGCTCAAGGTTTGAGTGTCACTAAGAACATGTTAATGGAAACATGTGAACTTTTTAATGGTCACAGATCTGAGTGGAAATTACTCAACTGACACTAGTCTTTCACATGTTTAAGCTCTGTGTGAAATATTGGATGTTTAATTTTCCTGTTCTGATGCCAAGGACCAACTATGGTACCGTCATCAATCTTACCTTTTAAACAGAAGTAAAAATAACTGATCCTACAGAATAAGATGAAGCAACATTTCTTAAAAACAGTTTAGTGTCTCGCCACCAGCTGTGTGTTCTTATCTTGCAACTTAGAAATGACTTCCTAAACCGATTTAGTGATGGCACCTGGTGGAGTAGCTTTATCTGATCTCTCTGGGTGAGTCGGCTTCAGCTGTCTTTTGTAAACATGTAGTGTTTCAGTAATTGCATTATAATCATTAGCAGCTAACCAGTGGTGTCTATTCTTTCAAAGGAGTCATAACCGGGTGTTTTCATTAAACAATTCTTCCAAAATAGGTTTTAAATTATTATTTAACAATGTTTTGGAGAACTAAAAAAAGAGCTCATTCTCACCCCTTTTCATTTCTTTCTTGCTTTGTAGGCACGAGAATTTGGCTGGTGTGTTACTGTTTTCATGAGAACGTAGCATTAGCATTGTTAGCCATGGTTTGCTACCATTGTTTTCTGTTCTCTTACACAACAGGTAAAAAGTTACACATGCAGCAACACTTACCGTCTGCTTGCAGGTGAATCCCTGATTGGCTGAATCCTGTTAGATAGGCTAATGTTAGCGACCTTCCACCAGTGACGTAAATCACGAAGAGGACCAAGATCGCACCCTTACGTGCTTTTATGGTTTGACCAAGGAGCCTAAATAAAAAAAAAAGAATAGTCTGGATTATCTGGCATATTCTGACTAAAACTCAACACCAACATTTTACCAGATCTGAACACAAAGAAGCACAAAAGCTGGATGATAACTGCTTTAACAAGCATAACTAAGCCAATAGACAATTCAGTTTCCTTTGCAAAGGAGGTCAATCACATCAATTCTGAGCTGTAGATCTTTGTCCAGAATTACCACACACCACCTTTAGTTGATTCTCTTGTTTATACTCTGCTGGCCTGGCTGGTCCACAGTTAGCCTTCATCTTCCTACTTTCAGATGACAACTAAACAAAGCTGTGGACAGATGTTAACGTTGTTTCTAACCAACAGTAGCTCCATAACTCCCTGCTGGGGTCATAATGGTAGACAGCTTACTGAACCAACCTGCATACATGAACACTCCAATTCACAGGTTGTTCCTGGTTAACGTTCCTCCTTCTCATCATTTGAAAGCAGCTTTTTCTATTTCCTTCAGCTCCTCTATGTCTGATATTAACATTTCATGGATGACCTTAAACAAGTGTGGAAAAACCCAGAAGACACCTAAAAATGAAGGAATACCCTTTGAGGTATGTGGTGCTGCTGACCCTGCAGTGCACATCCGGGTCCCTTAGAAACCATGGAAACAAACAATCCCATGAATCTGAAGTGGAACAAGGTAAGTCTGTAGCTGTTATGATGTCAGATCACCTGAGTGCTATATGGCTCCTCTTTACCTCATTATAGACCAACCCTAGAAGGATACGTGTTAAATGATGTGTTTCTTGCTGCCCATGTGGCAACATTTATGGTCTCCAACACCAAACAAGACTATTTTATATGAGCATGTGTGTAACTGTGTGTTTGGATGTCCTAATAGATGGGAAGAGTGGAGCAGCCAATGGAAACTGAAAGCTGAGTTTGGACTACATCTTAATAAGGACCTAATTAGCTCCACACAGTTCTGATGTGATCCATTAATCATGCTGCAGAGACCTTTCTCTGTGATGGATGTTTTCATGCTTTGCTAGTTTCAATGTTTCTGTCTGAATTTTGCTTTTGGGAAACACCAATAATATTTCTTTTAAGTAGAAATAATAAATGGAAAACATTGGATCGTCTGAAGCTCATTAAAAATGTCCCATTAGTCATTAGTTTGTCTGTGTGCATGGCACATAATGTAGCAACAGCACAGCCGGCTGACAGTGTGTGATGATTAAATATGTGTTTATTGTTTCACTAGCAAGCTCAGAACATCTACGTCTTTGGTTTTTAAGTCAAGTTAAATCAACAAGCCTTCATTTGATGGTTTAGGCATCAAATCTCAAACACTTAACTCTGTAGACAGATGTTTCTAAAAAAATTAAAAAATGTTTGAAATCATTTTTGTTTGGTTTTAACTGGAAACATAAAAAAAAGTCCCCTGAAGATACATTTCATCACATCTTCAGTGTAAAGTTTTTTTTTTCTATTTCTGTTTGTTTTTATGACAAAATATGAACTAGAAGTTTTCCCTAAAGAAAACAGCTGTTTAACAATTCATATAGTTGTACTAAAGAATGTTTAGAGCAATGTTTACTGAGGTTATGGTGAAATAAAAAGTTAAAAGCCTTTTTATTTGGTGATCTATAGCTGTAGATCATCTCAGAATGAAAGGCATATTATAACCTTTGGAAGTTATCCAGATCTTCCCAAACAATAATCTTGTTTTTGTCCAGATAGAGCTACTATTTCAATAGCAGTGGTGCTCATCAGGGTTCAGTGTTTGGTTAAACACTTTTTATTTTAAAATACCAATCTCCTAAAGGACAAAAATCTGAAAGACGTGATCTAGTGTTTTTAATGTTTGCTTGTTTTTAATTCAAATGCTTTGAGGGTGATAAATAAAAGGGGATGTTATTTTATTCTCTCCCTCCTACAGTGAAAGGCCTTGGGAACGAGTTGCAGCAATGTTCACAGATTTTACTTTCCTTCAGCCTCTTCTGTCCCAGAGTTTGTAGTTGTGGACACAATCTGGACGTTCCTTCGGCCTTCTGACAGTCGTTAGTTTTCAGTCAGCCTCTGTAGTGGAACCAGATCTGTGGGGTTAGAAGAGGGGCTCTGTCTTCCTGCTTTAAGGTATAAGACCACCCCTTAGCTCGGTTGCCATTGGTCCAGTCCTTTGAAGGCCCACCCATGACCCCCTCTCTTTCTATGTAACTCTTACTTTCTCTCTCTTTCTGTTGCAGTGGAAAATCTTCATTTGTTGTCCCTTTACTGATCATCGTGCTGCTTGTAAAAGAAAAACAATCCAACTAAAAATGAGTGACCTAAATTTAAATCGATCTTTTTAACAATAGGTAAAACAAGGGCAAAGAAACCAGTCTCTTTAATTCTTCTGCCAGAAACCTTTCAATGCAACCCGAGTTAAAATCCTTAAAAGAGATGAAAACCTATAGAGCATGGCTGTTGGTTGCTCTGGCAACTGCCTGTAAACCACCTAATGCTCCCAGGTTGCTACTTAGGAACCATTCATGCTTCAATCCTTCCAATGATCTACAGTTAAGTCCAAACCTGTTCATAACAGATTTGAACTTTCACATTAGTGAAAATTATATTAATATTTTAGACAAGCTGAGAGAGTCTTAAATCTTCTTCTGAATCTGGAAGAGAATTTAAAGAGTGAGCTAAAGATTAGGGTGACAGCAAGGAGACCGTCCAACCTCCAAGATAGAAGTAATCACAAAAGAAAAAGCATCATGATACCAGAGGAAACATGTAAAATAACTCTGCTCAGCAATTATAAGACATGTCTGATTTCTGTAAAACCAGTACACATTTAGCCATTATTGAAAAAGGTAAGAGTAATTTTAAATAACTCATTAAAATTTACATAAAAGAAATCAGATTTTTTAAAGTAATGTTCCTGTTAAAACGTTACATTGTTTTTCCTGGGTGAAATTTGTTGAATGATGACTTTTAATGAACTTTTAAATATTTTAAAATCTAACAATGGGAGATCTTTGCATTATTACTGTGTGAAACAGGGTGCAATATATGCCTTGGAAGGGCAGCAATGCTTGACCTCTTCAGAAAGTTCTCATATATTAATGAAGTCAGCAAATCATCCAAAAAACATTTAAAAAACTTTTCTCCTTTAGGAAACAAAGACAGTTTTTACACATAGGTCAACTAGGTAAAACAAACATCCCACATGATAAAAATATATGTAACTGCAAAAGACAAAGTGAACTTTAATAACTGCATGAGACTGATTACAACTTATAGGAGAACTTAAGGAAAAGATGCACGTCTGTTTCCTTTAGCTCAACCAACATATGTTCAGTGCAGTTCTATCTATCTATCTATCTATCTATCTATCTATCTATCTATCTATCTATCTATCTATCTATCTATCTATCTATCTATCGGTCTGTCCGTCCGTCTGTCCGTCCGTCCGTCCGTCCGTCTGTATTTTTCCTCTACTATTCTATAAAGCCTATAGCTGAGATCATAGCAAAGGGCATGAAGGGGGAAAGGTTTCAGTGTGTGTGTGTGAGAGAGAGAGAGAGAGAGAGAGAGAGATGGGGAGTCTGACCGACTGACCTACAGTCTAATTATGTATCATTATCAGGAGACACAAACTGATCTAAATTACTGCAACAGCTCCCATTCACATAGATGGATTACAAAGAGCAGGCCAACACACACACCCACACAGAACGCGGCCCCCATTCAACGCTTAAACAAATATAAATCATATGCCTTCTTCACAGAGAATTCCTCCCACCCCCAATCTTTCCTCCCGCTTTGCTCCCACACAAATCAGGAGGAATGGATCCAGGTCCACAAACCTTTTATAATCTTGATGAATCATGCAAACATGAGGTTCAGCCATGTTTGGGTCACAGTACATCCGCTGTGGTGCATACTTTTCAACCATTTTTTTAAGTGCACCCTTTCTTATCATGAATACACTAAATAAATGTACCCAGAATAATCATTACTTATAATCGAATATATTCCCTTTGATTTAACCAGTATTATGTTGAAACACCATCCACAAAGATACAGTTGTTTCTCCCAGAAACTCAGTGTCACACAGACTCATAGAAGATGTTTTCACAACACTCAGGCCCCCATTAAAGGCATTCAAACCCTAATTGGCTGAACAATACAGACACAATTTAAAAAAGGTTTTAGAAATATTTGTAAGTTAAATATTTACCTTCATATAAATATGTAGCTTATAAATCTGTAATTGTTTTGAACTTTGCTCTGTTTGCTCTCTGGTAGGAACTGAATTTCTGAAAGGTGCATCTAAAAGTTCATGTTGGTTCTTTCTGTCTCCATTCATGTTAAAAGCAAAGCTAGTAAATCCCATAATATCTGATAATAACGTTGGTCAGTATTGATACTTCCTGGTGATGTAATCTGGACCCATTCTTAAACATCCTCTACACTGTGATGGTGTAGGTGTATCTAACATTA
This sequence comes from Jordanella pulchra, assembly GCA_034780135.1. Taxonomy (NCBI): domain Eukaryota; kingdom Metazoa; phylum Chordata; class Actinopteri; order Cyprinodontiformes; family Cyprinodontidae; genus Jordanella; species Jordanella pulchra. Next base: position 12,722 of record JAUZNJ010030255.1, read on the forward strand.
AACAGATTGGTTTATTTCAGCTGTTTCACTTTTACCTCCAGTTTCCTGCACATTGAATATCAACTGATTTTTATATGAAGATCAAAAGAAATTCATTTCACAGTGACAATAATTCACTGCAGTTCACTTTCATTCGTTGAACACCAAATCCCTCCACAGGAATCTGATTCAGTGCCTCCAAAGATGGATCCGACTTTTGCTGCATACCGTCGGATAGATTTACAGCAGCCTGGTTCAGGAACCTACGCTGAGTCTGGTGAAAAAGTTGCCTTTCTAACTGTTTGATTGTCAACTTTAGGAACGGTTGGAATTTACCAGGACTTTATGTTTCTGAGGGAGAAATGTGGTTCTTGAACTCTGAGGCAAAGGTGGATCTGAGGGCTTTCAGTGGCCCCGTTCTCCTTATAGATATAACCTGGAAGAAAAAATGTGGATCAAGTATTACTGTGACCTATCAAAAGCTGGCAGTTAAACATTTCTACTGTGCACCCAGCCACGTTTTCATAGAGCAGCAAGTCCCCCTCCAAGCTCTGAAGGACTGTGTGCTATGCTTTTTCTCAGCCCTGTGTTACAACCACAGAGGTTCTGCACCGATGAGGCGTTCTGCACAGCCATCATGAAAGAACGTACTGTAGAGGATATTTATTGAATTAATAAAGGGGCATCCATCCATCCAGAGCTGCAGAGGTGTGTAGAGTTTACAGAACTGGGAATTATGTGAATTTTCAGTTCTAACAGACATATATACTCTGGTTAAAAGTATTTTAATTTTTTGTTTGTTTGCTTTCTACAACTAAACATTCAATTTTCAGTGCAGCTACGTGTACAGATAAACTGAACCAAGGAATGCTGCTGATGAGGAGAATGATTTTATTTATTTATTTATCTATTTTACTTAATTTCAATTTGTTTAATTAAAACATTTTGTCAAAAATTTATTTTAAAAAATGCTGAAAGCAACTTATATTTCACACACACACATATATATACACACACACACACACATATATATACACACATATATATATACACACATATATATACACACACACATATATATACACACATATATATACATATATGTATAAATAAAAACTAGGGGTTAGTTCATTTACCTGCTTTAAACCCAACCTCTGAGCATCCAGTTCTTCCTGTTTTCTCTCCAGCTCCTCCCTCTGTTTCTGCAGCTCCACTGCCTTCACGTTGATGCTGTTCTCTTCATTGGCCAGTTGCTGCTCGTACTCTCTCAACTCCTCCTCAGTGTAAACAGGGTTTTGATCTAAAGTCTGTGGTGGTGGGGGGCAGGAGTAATAAAAAATGAAAAACTTTGGAAGTATCTCTGCTCCAACACCAGATTTAAATGGCTCAATTCCCTACAACCAAATCCACATAGATTGATTAAAATATTTAGCGACACAAAGGCCAAATTAATAAATTCCTTAAGAACAGAAAGACGAGGAAACATTGCATTCGAGTAGATGCGAGTTGATCTTTAGAATTATTAAATAGTGATTATTATTTGATTTCTGTTTGGGGTTGAAAAAGTATTTTTGCAACCATGTGCAGGATGGGTAAATGAGTCATCACCTGTAAATCAGACATTAAGTGTTAATATTTTTTTTGTTTTTTTTCCCATAACACCCTAAAAACCCAAACTCCACCAAGCGTCACTTTGGTCCTCATGGAAGGGTGCTAAAATTTGCCAGTCCTGTTTTTACTACGGATCGAACAACGAGCGACTCACGTTGCTGCTTGTGTAGCACTTTACCTATTATGCAGGAGACCAGAGAACGATGGTAAAAGAATCACAGTGAAGCGCTAATGTTGCTAATGCTACATCCACATGAGGCAGATATACAGTTGAGGTCAAAAGTTTACATACAACATAAAAAAACATAAAAAAAACATAATGTCATGGCTGTCTTGGGTTTCCAATAAGTTCTACAAGTCTTATTTTTCTGTGATAGAGTGATCGAAATACATACTTGTTTGTCACAAAAAACATTCATAAAGTTTGGTTCTTTCATAAATTTATTATGGATCTGCTGAAAATGGGACCAAATCTGCTGGGTCAAAAATATACATACAGCAACATAAACTGTCAATTTTGGTTATGTAGAGAGTTGTGTCAATCAAATTAGCTTCATGTCATGGCCTCTTCACTTCTTG
>JAUZNJ010030256.1:3045-14890 GCA_034780135.1 Jordanella pulchra
CTAACTTGATCCCTTGAGGGGAAATGCTTTGCTTGTTGGCTGGGGTGGAAACAGAGTCAGAGCTGGGAGATCAGAGGAGAATCCAAAACGTTATCCAGAATCAGAGCAGGGGTCAGAACCAGGTGATCAGATGGCTGAGATGAATCCACAGCACAACCCAAACACGTGATCAAAAGGGGCAGAAAAGAGTTAAAGACAAAGCACCAACGGGTCAGACAGGGGTTCAGGCAGGCTCAGAATATCAGGAGGCAGTCGGGTCAGAAACAGGCAGGCAGGTAAAAGGTACACTGAACAAACTCACCAAAGGCTCATAATAATCTGGTACCAGACTTGGGTCTGAGGCTGGCTTATGTAGTCAGAGGTGCAGGTGGAACTGATGGGAGATGATTAGGAGCAGACAATGGAGCAGGTGGAGATGATTAGGTGATTAGACCAGAGCTGGTGCGCAGAATCATGACACTTAAACTGTATGGCCAAATGCTCTGATGTGATCTAACCGCTCACATTTTATGTCCACAAACCACACGTTGGACTCAGCGCCAAGAGATGGCACTGGTTGGACTCTTCAATCTCAACTCTATGATTTTATCAGAGAAGAAGAATTCTCTCATTTTCACATGTGCAGTTCATAAGGTTCAGGTAAACTGGCTTGTAGATGCTCATAGCTCTGCTTAAACAGCAAGATTCCCAGGCGAACACCTCACGAGGGCTGATTGAATTAGAAACATGTTTGATTTTCCCCTGGCCTTACAATTCCTGATTAGGAAGTGGTCTTGCAATGCTGGTCGCCCCTCGTTACCCCCTGTATACTACACAACACAGGACCCACGATGAGGCTGAACCTCGGCCAATCCAAAATATTCTTGCACAACTGGAGAATCGGACCAAAAAGGGCAAAACTTGTACAGTGTATGCCCGCCGTAACCAGACGGTTATGGGGAATGGACTACAGATTCAGATTAACAAGATCCCCAGTAAAGACATTAATGGGATGCCAGAATAAAATGTGAGAGAACCAAGAAATTATGTTTTCGCTCTTGTCCCTTTTTAAAACCATAATGTCCATAATTCATAATCCTTTTAAATTTGTAGAAAAATCAGCCAATTTTCCAATGGTTCCACAATCTTTTTTGACTTGGGGGTCAACTCCCCTTACTGTTATTCAATTCAGTTTATTTATATAGCACCAATTCACAACACATGTCATCTCAAGGAACTTTGCAAAGACAATTCTGTCAGATCACACAGTCAGATTAGTTAGTTTTCTATCTAAAAAAAACCCAGCTGATTTCATCAACTCTTTGACTCTACAGCAACCCCTCACACCAACCATCCATGTAGCGGCAGTGGAGAGGAAAAGCTCCCATTTAACAAGAAGAAACCTCCAACAAAACCAGGCTCAGTGTGCGCGGCCATCTGCTGAGGCTGACTGGGGTTGAAGAAGACAGAACTAGACATACAGAAATATAGTGTTTATATTGAGTGAATTTGCTTATTTCTTTCCTGCTTTTGTTGTACTGTTTGCAGAACTTCTCTTTTCACTTGTGTTTCTTATGATTGGAGCATATTTACTTAATACCATTTTTCTGTTGCATTCACTATTTTGTGTATATTTAATTTAGAGTTTTTAGCATTTGTGTGTTTCATTCATATAAGGCTGCCGCTGTCTCCTCTGCATTTCCAACCTTTGGCATCCCTGTCTCTACTTACCTTGTGTAAGTATTGTTGAAAATCACATAAAGCCTGTGATGGAAACGCTATTTCTCAGTCAATCTACTTCTTAAGGAGCCTGTACTGAAAATGATTAATTACTGAACTGAAAATTATTGTTTTTGATTATTGAATGTTTACTTGCACACTATACCCCTTAAAGTAGCAAACATTCAACATCAGATGTTTCTCCTTTTCAAAAGTGTCAGAAAACAAATCTTCCAATTAATACCTTTTTAAACTAAAAATGAGTGACTAAAAACAACATTTCTTTCAGTAGTGTGAATTTCCTACATTTTTACTTTTTTCAAGCTAGGTAGATCATTGTGAGTGTGTGTGTTAATAACAGTGTGTAGCAGCTGCTGCCTGCTCAGGTTTTGTGTTGTTTAGGAGGAGGAAGGTGAAATTATCTCCACATTAAAGGCAGCGGAACTGACACCTCCAGTTCTCAGATGGGTGAGAAGATACAAACAATTCAATGCTTGTAATGAGGACGACTGTTGGTACAAGCCTGACATACAGTATCTGCACTGAGACTGGGTTCTGTTCAGGTTTGGTTTTTAAACTATTGTAATTAAAGGTTATAGTTTACTTCCCACATACACAGGTACTGTTTTTGCATTAAACAAACAAAGCAGGTATTACAGTTAATAGCCTCTGTTTTCAGGTTAATTTTAGATGATCTAAAGAGAAAATGCTTCAAAAGTATTACAAATGTGTAGAGACGCTCTTTTTGTTTAGAGTTATGATCAAGTGAAATTTAGAATGGTATATGTCTGAAGCACACAGTACAGAAGTATAACTTTAGAATAAACACCAAAGGCTGTAGATGCACGCTGTGGCTTATTTATAAACTTATAAAAGGATTTTAAGGACATTCTTAGCAAAGGTGCAGCTCATGCAAAGGAACAGTTCCTAAAAATTTGGTAATGATCCAAGATAATGCATGAGATTTAGCAAAAGGTGTAATTCAGAAGGTGGGGCAAAATGTGCTGCTTGGCGGAGATCTGCATGCTCCAAGTGCTTTTCTAGTACTTTTATTGATTCAGCAATGAAACTAAAATTGAGGGTTGTATCTCTCTGTAGTATTGTTACTTATTATACGTTTATTGTAAGATGTAAGTTTTAAGAAAATATAAGTTTTTATTATTATTTATACCTCAGAACTACAGTACTTCACATCACAGGTTGTGATATTTTAATATATTTATTATCCACCCCGGTATGGGGTGGTAAATATGTTGTTTACTCAGATATTATTCGAACAGTCATATATTATTTTAAGAGACATGTCTTACTGGCTGCATGTTAGAACAATAACTGAAAGTGTGAATCAAGCTCAAATCATGATCAAACAGATAATTCTGCACATCTATTGAATAAATTCCCCACAACTTACGTTTAAAATCTAGGAGATTATCAACAAAAACCATTCAGCTCCAAGTCAAACATATATCAGTTTAACACTCTTGACTAAAAAAGCTAGTGAAACTCAACTAAAACTAAGCTAATATATACAAAGAAGAAGGAAAAACCAGGTTGAAAACCATGATCTATAAGATGATGCAATGATATCACAGTTTAGCATGGATTTTATTTTTGAGAACCAAAGTTTATCTTGAAGAATTTGGAATGTGATCAATTCAGCTTTTGGCTAATTTAGAACAATTGTGATGTTTTCAAACCATCTCACAATGCCATTACATGAGGTGACTAAAACATCTTTTGGCCAACTGATGTTTTATTAAATGATTTGCTTAATCAGACATCAATTCCCTTTAGTTGATAGATTCTTAATCTTCTCTGAGTTAGGAAAAAAAAGTTAGAAACAACTAGGATTCCATTAAATCAATTTTGTTCATAATATGGTAATCAAAATGTAATGAGCATATAAGAAAACACATGAATGTTAACATTGTATAAGTGTTTAAACCCTTAGTGAAATAAAGTTTTTTCTAGCTTTATAACAGATCAAAACATATTACTTTAGCATAACTTACCATGTGATCCATCTTGTTAGCTTTGTCTTTCCTCAATAGTAAACACATGAAATGATTAAAATCATCAAAAGACATATCATTTAGCTAGAAACTCTCACTGACATGCCAGTCCTTGTACCTCTGTCCAAGTCCATTTTGGAAACTTTGTTTTCTCCAGCAGTTTGCATTTTTGCATGTCAAGCTCACAGAGGAGGGGGGTTCCTTTTTTCCATGTGTCACACTCCAACGGAAACTCTCCTCCTCAACCTTTTGTATCTGTCAGAGCAACAAGGGGTTCCTGAAACTCTAAGAGTAATGTTGCAAACTGTTTGTTTTGCAGCAGTTCAGTTTTGAAATGTCAACCATCCCAACTTAGCCTCGGTCCTCATGAGATCTGGGTCTCTGGCCTGGCTTTCCATCTTGGTTGGTGCCTCTATCAGTGTGAGTCTCCATGGGTAGCTTCATGGAAAGAGAAAGATTTTCTGTGTGCTCTGGTCTTTTGTGCTCTCACACAATGGAGTGCAAAGCACACCTTTGTGGGAGGTATCCCGTGGAGTTATCTGGGCTGAGAGGTTTTGCCAAGTAAAGAGCAGAGCATCACTGAGGCTATCAGCACCTGCCCTAGTGAAAATCCTTAAATTGAAACATGTACATTCATCCTCGATGTCCAAAATGATTATCATGGCTTATGGTACAACACCTAACATTTATTTTACATTGTGAAATGTTCATCCATCCATCCATCCATTCTCTGCCGCTTATCCGGAGTCGGGTCGCGGGGATAGCAGCTTCAGAAGGGAGGTCCAGACTTCCCTCTCCCCGGCCACTTTTTCCAGCTCCTCCGGGGGAATACCGAAGCGTTCCCAGGCCAGCCGGGAGACATAGTCCCTCCAGCGTGTCCTGGGTCTTCCCTGGGGCCTTCTCCGGGTGGGACATGCCCGGAACACCTCACCAGGGAGGCGACCAGGATGCATCCGAACCAGATGCCCGAGCCACGTCAACTGGCTCCTCTCGATGTGAAGGAGCAGCGGCTCTACTCAGAGTCCCTCCCGGATGACCGAGCTTCTCACCCTATCTCTAAGGGAGAGCCCAGCCACCCTACGGAGAAAACCCATTTCGGCCGCTTGTATCCGTGATCTCGTTCTTTCGGTCATGACCCAAAGTTCATGACCATAGATGAGGGTGGTAACGTAGATCGACAGGTAAATCGAGAGCTTCGCTTTTTGGCTCAGCTCTCTCTTCACCATGACAGACCAGTACAGTGCCCGCTTGACGGCAGACGCTCCACCAATCCGCCTGTCGATCTCTCGCTCCCTTCATGGAAAATGTTCATCACCTAGTAATTTTGGCTTTCTCGAGTTAAAAAGTGTGGATTGGTGGTGGGTCTCAATAGGAACCAATTGATAATCCGGAATGTAAAAGTGGCTTGGTATTTTTCATGTGGGCTCTTAACAGCAGAACCACTTGTGGGTCTTTTTCAAACAGAAAAGCTCACGAGGGCATGCTCTACAAAATATAATTTTGTTCCTCCTAATTGATTTTTTTCTTGTGTAACTTTTTACGTCTTGTGTAGGTGAGTAGGAGACAATAATAAGTGAACTGTAGCAAACTGCTAACATTGCTAAGCTACATATTGCTTTAGTAATTGGCGAGTGTATGCACACAACTGAAATTCTCGTGCATACTGCTGTGATACTTTACCAGAGGATTATGATTATATGAAGTAATTAGAGTTGCAAATTGTAGTTAATTATTAGTTCCTTCAGAAGCGAGGTTAAAATCGAATAATGATTATTTGTTAAATGATTTTAACTGTGATTGCTTAATCACCAGGGTTATTAGCCTTTTTTACTCAAGGTGGGGCTCTTAGACTCAGCTGTTAAGATCTAGTAACCTTTGAAAAATGATTCAGAAATGCATTAAATAATGATAGAGCGGAAAGAGAATGGGTTTGTGTTAGAATAATATAATATCTGTCGCGTTTTTATCTAATGTTTGCTTAGATGATTTTTAGAAATAATAGTGATGTGTTTTTACTTTAACTTGTAGTACTAGATATACTTTTAGCATGCGTATATTTTTGAAGAAAGGAGACACTTCAAATTCCTCCCGTCTGCCCCACTGTGAGAAGACTTAACATTCCTAATCCCATGTGCTGCGGGGTCATAGGTGTCATGGATTTATGATAAGACCACACTGCGACTTTGTTTGGACAATCACCAAAGTAGGAGACAGAGGGGGGAGCAACGGCTCCAGGATCCATATCGTGAGACAAGTTTCCTGAGATTAATGATGACTGCCTGGTTTTTGAGAGTCCTGATAGGCAGGAAGACATCATTTGCGAACAGCTGGACCCTAAACGGAGGAGGATATGTTGAAGCTTTGTACATTTATTTTTGAACACCCATCCTTATAAACATTGTAATTAGGTTACACCCCTTTTTCTTAACTGAATAAATCTGTAGACCGAGGCCATATGAACCCAGAGCTCACAGAGGAAAGGGTCTGTGGTTCTCCGCCTGCAGGAAAAGATAATCTTCCACTCAGGTTCATTTCACTTAAGAATTAAAAATAGACACCAAACAGTTTGCTTAGTTGGTGCCAGGGGGTTCGGTTCAGTCGGGTCCAGCTGAAACAAATGGGTTCTTTTGATGCGCCCACAATGTGGCCTACAAATATGGCCGGGCATGAGATAGCTTGGGACAAAAGATGCTAGCCAGTCCACTGTAGCATTCAGTCCAAACTTTCTTAACGACCATCAACTTTTTAGCTCAGAAAGCTTATTTCAGATAAAAACACAAACACATCCAAAATATCTATTCTATCTTTTTTCCAACCCAAGCAAAGCAAATATTGAGCATCAGGAAAGAGGGAAAGGATGAATGTTACAGGTATGGGAGAGACTTTCGGCTCGCTGTGGCTTGGTTTGGCTTGGTTCTTTCTGGTTCAGAAGCCCATTCCTCGGTGCAGCTCAGTTCATCCAGTCAGGCAACTCTTGATGAGATTTGGATTAATCCAGTGCAATGACAAGAGGCAACTTTGCAGGGCTAAATTTTATAACTCACAGCCTTAATTGCTACAGCTGTTGGCTCTTGGTGGAACCAGTACGGTGCAGTCCGGTGGCTTCACACTTCGTCTCAGCAGGTTCCCATGCCTCCTCTGAAAAACAGCAATTGGGCCCAGCTGTATCATGGGTTGGCCAGAACTGGATTGTTTATCCTCTTCTTCAGCAAGCGGGTTCAATAACACTACATTCAACTCGGTTTGAATCACAGGAAAAGACACTACGTTCAAGCTTCCTGAATCATAGGCAAGTTTAAGTCTGATTCAGCCCAGCGAGCCCAGACTCTTTTCCAGAGGAATTTTGTAACTACTTACGTACCTTCAGCTGAGAATTGGTGTGTCTGGTCTTCCGCTGCCTTAGGCCACTGGCAACAGAGTTGAATAGGCAGCCAGCCAGTTATATAAACTCTGTCACTGGGATGTGACGTCAGAGGGGAGTTGCTCTCTTTACATCACTGACATTTGACTTTAACATCACCATTGCAAGAAAAAAAGGGGGAATAAAAAGAGGTCCAAATAAGCATTGTTTTCTCCTAAAATGATTAGACATGAATTTAAATACATTTTCCGAAGGACATTGTACGTAGAATACCAGGTTATGACACTTTCAACATGTAGTAAATTCTTTTGGAAATATGGAGGGGAGAGCTGCTTACCTCGTTCACACCTCTGAAAAGGGAGCTGAGGTGTGTTTGAAGGTGGGATAATTAATTTGGACAGTTGCCAGGAATCAGGAACATCTGCTCTAGCTCCAGACATCCTTTTACACACCTGAAAAACTGTTTGTCTGCTTCCTTGTGAACATCATTTGAATTATTAAGGTAACAGACTCCCACAGGAAGAGGTTCATTGTTTTCTTGATTTGGAAGACAGCTTAGTTATTATAAAAAGGCTAAATTGTTATTTTTAGGTCTTTTTAGGAAAAAAATTACATGACTAGGTTTAAACAAATCCCACAAAAGGTATCGTAGGAGAAAACGAAGTGGGGAATTAGGAAGAAGAGGTTAAATGGGACACTGTGTCCAATTTTTATTTACTTAATTCACACATGCTTACGGGGGTCTATTGTTTAGCTCCAGTTGCCAATGGCCTCTGGTGTTTCTTAGAATAAATCAACTGAGATTTGACTTATTCACGGGGAACTGAGAGTCAAGAAAGGTTTTAAAGAGAAAGGGGAAAGATGAGATGGCTGACAGGTGGCCAAAAAGAATATGTAAATTAAAAGAGTTTGGAAAGAGAACAGTATAAATTAGATTAGTTGAAACAGAATTGTGTAAAAAGAGATGTGGATAAATGAAATAAAAAAAATGGTCTTGAAAAAGGCTGGAGAAGATTATTGGGAAAATTGATCAAGTAGTATTTATATTATGTCAAGAATTCTTTCCCTGAAAGTACCAGCTTATACAGTATCACACAAACATAATCATTTTACAACTGAAGTCCTGAAACAAAATTAGTAAACAATCCATAACCAGATCTTAGTATCATTGCACAGATATGTAACTATAACCTGCACAAAGACAAGCCTAAATCCTCAGAGGAGAAGCAATAATCTTTAGAGCTGTTTGATAATTAATCATCTTGAGATCTGTTGTTTTCATGTTCTTTGCTTCCATGCGTTTTTCTTTTTTTTTTCTCTCTGTGTTAGGAATGTGTTAAAGAAATTTACTGTATTAATATGATAATAAAAACTGCAAAAAGTCTTAAGAAATAAATGCATTAAATAATAAAAAATATTATACATTTAAATATTACAATGAACCGCAAAAAACCATGAATCCCCTTCTTGATGCTAATTTTCCTGCAATGTTTTGAATAACCTCTAAACAACCACATGGTCCTGGATATGATTCAATGTGTGATGCAGTGTCACCTTCTTGGTGACTTGTTTTTTGTGTTTGTTTTTCCATTTTTTATATTTTTTAATTAATTTATTTATTTCTCATCTTGCTGTGTTTTTCTCCCCACACACCCACTCGGCTCTGCGCTGCCTCAGAATCTGTTTCACTCACTAAATTGGCTCCTCAGACACCCTTCCCCTTCTTCCACATCTCTCATTTAAAAAGTGAGAAATTATAATTATCTGAATTATGCTTTTAATGATGCGTTAATTAGAGTCATGGAGTGAGATTAGCCTATGAATTATTACTTGTGAATTTGTTCCAGATTCATACAAGCCTCTTGTGCAGGCAGACATGAGGGAGAGAAATGTTGCCGTGCTCGGTGATTAGCGCACCAATAAATAACAGAACAGATTGTGGTGCATATGCTTACGATTACAACTTTTAAACCAACACTTTAAACTCACACCGACTGTCTTGTGCTGGCAAGAGGTTTCTGTACCAACAGCCAGTCAGTTTTTTGTTCCCTTCTGAGGCTCTCTGTGCAATTCTCACCAAATGTGAACTATTATTATACTGTGTTAGAGGAAAGCTGATTGTTGTCCTCGCAGCTTTTACTGCTTGTAAGCTGAACGGCTGCAAAATGACTCAGAGTGCAGGAAAGTGCTTAAAACAAGGAAATAAAGCTGTTTCTCAATGAATCAAATACAAATCCACTGCAGGTTTACAAAGCTGTGAGCTTAAGGAGAAGATAGCTTGAAATTTCAAAATTTTTTTTTACCTACAACTTTGACTGTGATTCTATGAATGGCATCTCACCTTAATTAAACCAAAATCTATCCAGATAATAGCATACTTAATGAAATACAAAATCAAGGCATGTCTATATTCAAGACATCAAGATGCTTGACCTATTGATTCAAATTGCAGGAATTGTTTTAAATTAAAACCTATCAAAACCAAACCAACGACTAACTTAGTAAAAAAAAAAATCAAGCCATTATTTCTCCAATACAGAACCAACAATCAGTTCTTAATCTATATCTACACATTTTCAATAACACTGGTGTATGTTAGAGAAGGTAATAGTACAATAGGTCCATAAGTGGTGTTGTCAAGGAAACACATGGTTAAGCAGATGAACTCTGAGTTGGTTTTCATCTCAGGTGGGTGAATGACAGCACATCATAAACAACTACTTTTACATTTTTCCACTCATATTTTTGTGAGTAATCTTGGTGAAAAACTCCAAATCTTTTAAGTTGAAAGGCATCCTTATCATCACTCTGATTTGATTATTTAAGTCAGGGATTATGTATTTCTGTAAATTAAAACCTTTTAAATATTTAAACAACTTTAAACCTAAATATATGGGGGGGGTTTTGAATGTATTCGAATATATATGTAGGTGTTTAACTGCATAGAGTTTATGCTGAGAATTTGATGTGGCTGGAAAATTTGGGGATTAACTAATTACAAACAACTTTAATTACACCTCAGACAGTCAATCTCAGGTCAATAAGAAATAAACAAACATCTTTAGGACTTATCTGTGAACCAAAACATGATCTGGAACAAAATCCACCACACAGAGGGCTAAACCCTGTGAGCATGTTTACATGTCTAATGCTGACTTTTTTTAAACACCGCAGATTTAATGTGCCCACTGATTTGCTGGAGGATCATCACACAGATGGTCTCAGGTCATTTCAGTCTGATGGTCTTCTGTTGCAAAGAGCGGAACCTGTTGATGGGCTGAGCTGGGAAATCTCCATGGATCCACGGATGAGAGAAATCCCAGTTGTGGAAAGACAGCTATCAATCTACAGCTTTGATAAACACTGTCACTGTAAAATTATTTCTACTCCATGCAACCACCCCTGTGACTCCAGTAGATGCCAACCTACAATGTAAGGGAAATAACTTATTCAAAATAAACTCTTTCTGCACAAAGGTGGTCAACTGCATTATCAGTGTTTGTTCAGTAAATCATAGACTAAATTGCTATTTTATCTTCTAATTCATTGTATTCAGTGCAAAGCTAAGCTTAGAGTCGTTAATTCATTGTTTTTCTGCTCTTTGGCTAGAAGGAAAACAGTTTACAGCCTCATTGAACTTATGTAAAACATGCATGCCATTATTACCCTCGTTGTTCCAGTCAGCTTCACTCATTTACATGGAAAAGGGAGGAGGAATGTCTGCAACCTAATCCTACGAAAACCTCTGAAGGTAAACAGAGTTAATGCTTCCATTAGAGGTAAGGTAACACACATCCTGCAGCACAATTATGAGTCGTGGTGTTCCAGTTCATTTCAATGGTCAATATGATTATAAAAACTGAAATATACTCTAGTAAACAATTATTTTTGTGGATATCTTTCCGTCACCCTAAAGTTCTTCAGTATGAGCATCATAATGCTCCATTAGTTTCAACGAATATACGGATGGATGTGTTTTTTTTCTTTTATAATACATCTTTTACCGCTTTCCTGAGACCACGTCACCAAGATTAAAAGTCCCCCACCCCACCCCCCTCCCTGTCTACCTTCTTAGGGAAATTTCTTATCTAGGTGTTGCCATATCTTACAGTCCATGGAAAATTGGTATCGGAACGTGATGGTTGCTGCAGACTTACTCTCTTTTCCCCTGCTGTGGAGAGGATTAACTTTGAAAAACTGGAAGAGGCTGGAAAGCACCATGTTTTTTGAAAGCTGGTCACAGGCTGCTTGCATTTTGCAAGGCCAGCGACAGGAATACCAATTCCTGAGTCCAAAATAAAGCCCCCACGCAGTAAGAGCATCCTCTCACAAAAACACTTTAATTATTCCCAAAAACCAGGGTCTGTCTTTGTCCCCAGTAGAATAGTTCAAGCATAATTGTGTCCTATTTACAAGAAGTCTGTAATGGAGCACAAAATGTATTAATAGACCTCGTCTGCTGTAATCGTGGTATTATTTAGTCTTTTCTAGGGAAAAAAAGCCGATACACAAAGCTAAGGTCTTAATTCAACGATTTATCTGTTTTTCACCAACAAATATTATCTCTAAATGGGTAACAACCAAAAAAAAACAAGATCACAGATACAAGCACCTGAAAAAACTGTCCACTTTGGAGGGAGCAGCTGCTCCATTGCATTGTCAGTTTAGGTCAGGGGTCTCAAACTGGTTCCAGAAATGGCCGCGTGGCTGCTGGTTTTCTTTCCACCCAAGCAGTAGCACACCAGACTCCATTCACCTCATCAAGTCATCAGGT
>JAUZNJ010030257.1:0-14889 GCA_034780135.1 Jordanella pulchra
CTCCTTGTGATTTTAAAGCTTGGAAATCTTTCTGTCTCCAAATCCGTCTTTAAACTTCTCTATCTGAGTTCCTTGTTCTTCCTGATGCTCTCTGTGCTTTAAACAGACCTCTGAGACGATCACAGAGCAGGAGCCTTTATTGATACGTAAAGTTATGTTTTATTATATATTTGTTTTCTACCTATTGTTCTGCCTTTCTTCTTCTGTTTTGTTTTTCATTTTATTTGAAAAAAGAAGAACAAAAAAAATGGTTTTCCAAGGTGTACAGAGAGCCAAAGCTGTAAAATAAACTTTCATATTATTATTGCGAAACAAATATAATAAATCTCAATTACTTTGTTAGTTTAATGATATTGAATTGAGGCTGAGGCCCAGGGCTGTCTGATGAGTTGTATTACTATTGTAAATGATACTGTAGCTGTTAATGACTGAAAGGAGGCCGGCTCTGTTCTAGGTACTCCTCTAGAACATCTGGAGATGATTTTATAAAGAGGAATTCTTCATAAAATGAGGAACATTTCCCACATTTTACATGTTAGCTGAAGTTTTACCTACTGCTACACACTAATTAAACCTAGAACTTGTAGGCCTCTGAATCCTTATAATATAGAACCAAACAGATTATTAGAGATTTATCACAAAGGAAAACGGTTTTATTTTATTTGTCAAAGAAATTCCAGAGCTAGAACAGGTGAGTTTCCTGGAAGATAAGTTAAAGAAATGAACTCGCCATCTAGACGTGTTTCCATCGGGTTAACGAGGTGATATAAAACATGACATCATCATTTAGGTTAGGCAGGCTGAGATAAACACGAAGTCAAGGTAGCAGACCACTGCTGATCAGTAATGGAGGGAGGTTTAATGAATGAGCTGCAATCAGTCAAGTTTTAGTAAGAACTTTGTTGATTCGAATGTTGTCCTTTTCCATCAAGCTCCTCTAATGTGATACTTCAAAGCGTGCACAGAAAAGCAGTGGTGAAAAACCCGGCTATTATTGCTCTGGGACCTCAGACAGGAAACAAAACCAACATAAACATGAGGGGAAAGTAATAAGCAAATGAAGTTTTATCGCAGATAAAACAGAAATAAACCGCTGACACCCAAACAATAAATGAACAAAACAAAAATCACCATTACTGTTTGAAATTGGCTCTAAAAACAGTCAAAGAATCAAATGCAGCGTCTCATTATTTGAGGCCTTTAGGAAGAGCAGCAATAATTTGCTAATAATTCACATTTTCCCTCTTTTTGAACAGAAAAGTGACGCAATGATGAATCATCACAGAGTTGGATGAGCTCGTTACACTTTATCTCCATTTAATGAGCTCAACTCCCTGATAATTATGCTGCTTTATATGTTAGAAACTTTAATGTTTCATGTTGTTCTACTGGCTGTGATGGAGTGAAACTAACAGAGCTTGATGTTTGTTGGAGCTCAGACTGTTGTTGGTGCCTCCAAGCTTTTACTTTATAAACCATTTTAAAAGCCTCTGTAGCTCCACTAAGCTAACAAGCCCGAGAAGACGTGTTTGTTAGAAATACAATCTGATCCCCTCTTTGCCCCGAATGATAAAAGGACTTTTGTCTTTTCTGTTACAGATTTCTTCAATGGAGAAGAACCTAAAAACCATGGAAGAGGAAAATAAACAGATAGAGGAGAAGAATGAAGCTCTGTTCTTGGAGCTGTCTGGGTTGAGTCAGGTTCTGATTCGCAGCTTAGCCAACATCCGCCTGCCTACCATGGTGAGTAAACGCTAAACACTAAACCAAACAGATGTATTTGAAATAGGACAATGCGTATCAATGGATTGAAACATGGAAATATGACAGGTAGCCGTAGAGGCTAATTCTCATGAGACGGGTTGATGTTTACAAAATGGAAGAAAACACAGAAAAGAAAATCTAATGATACAAACATTAGTAGTTAAAAAGCATTGATACCTCAGCAGAAAATAACACAGAAAGTATATAATGATATATTAGAAGATACACTATGTGTCAATACTGTGACCGAAGATCTAATTATCACCGACTTCAATATCCATTAAAAGCCATTAAAATGAATATATGATTAATTTAGCATCACATCAGAACCAAGGCTTGTTTCGGCTCCTCTGTCGTCCATCTTAATCACATTCAGCCGAGCTTGTTGACAAACTAGTTCTTTCCTAAAAGGACTTTAATGTTTTTACAGCACAGAAGAAATAATAAAAACTGCAAAAGCTAAATTTAAACACCATTAACTTCTGTTTTCTGTTGCATAATTTAAAGTCACCATAAGGTTTTCAAAGTGGCTGACATGATAGTGTGGTCAGTCTGGTCCTGTAACAGGATAGCTGCTCTGCCTCCATCTGAGGAGGAAGTAACTGGACAGGAGACCTGATCAGATATAACATCTAAAACAATCTGACCTGGAATCCTTTGTGTTTCTGCACATTTAGCTCAGAGCAAAGTGGATCTTTGGCAGGACGGGATATTTGAGTCTTTCTCTGGAACCTGATCTGGGCTCATGAACGAGGCCTTGTCTTTTATTCTCCATTTATTATTTCATCAAACATGAGGTGCACCTGGTAGGGGTGTCCACAGGCCAGTGATTGGCTCAGGACGGCCACCCCAGGCCCCCCATCTAGCTCCGCCCCCTTGGTCCAGTGGGTCCAAGGTGCACCCAGCCCCTGAAGGCAGGATTGGTGCTCAGCGCTGACGACCTCCTCCCAGGGTGGAGGCGCATGTCTAAGAATAAAACATCAAACCAACACGGCTGCTGGGCGTGTTTTCACTCCACATACATGTACCTCATTATCTGTACATAGTTTGCCACCTCATCATCATCATGAAACATTGATCTTAAGGGATACGTATTAGTTGTCTCAATCAAATGAAAACATTTTGGTTTTGGTGGATTTAAGCTGCTATTGGTTCAACTAAAACAGTAGAAAGTGAAGCAGAAGGACCCCAGACCTGTGATCCATCTACAACCAGTGAAAACACCGAGATACCAGTCGGGAAACATCCCAGTGACGGTTTTACAGCTAAACTAAACTCATTATTACCCACTGCTCAGCACGTCACCTGCTACAGAGGAAACTCTTTGCAAATACTTCAGGTGCAGTTAGTCAAACAAAAATCAGACCCGAGTTAATTAAATAACCAAATGGTTCATTGAAAACATCCAGACCAACAACAGACGGTAGCCTTAAGAAGACCCAGAAGTCCTCGGTAGTCGAGTCCAATCCTACCTCCTCATGCTGTGATAACAGAAATAGGAATTTAACTGTTTTATTCTTGTATAAAGCTCTTTACATTAGATCAGATCTTATGGTGTAGTTTGCATCCTCTTCCTTGGACTTTAAGTATTTTTTCTGGGTACTCCAGCCACCCCCCTCTCTCCAAAAACACACATTTGGTTCATTTCTGAAGTGTATCTCTGTGTTCTTTGGTTGTTTCTGTGATGTGGTGGAAACCGATCTCCACTGAACCTTATTCAACATTTATTCAGGTTCTATCAACCCATGACTTTAAACACCATCAGGTGCTTTCATTTCCCTCTTTTACCTTCAAACGTCTAGAAGCGGCTCCACCACAGAACAAACATCAACTTCCCTGAACCTCATGAGCAATAAACTGATCTTAAGGTTCTGAACTTGTTCTTTCAGCAGGAGCCGGTGTCGGAGCAGAACTTCGATAATTATGTGGAGACTCTGACGTACATGTTTACCAATAAAGACTGCTACCAAAACCCAGAAAGCCGGGCGCTACTGGAGTCCATCAGCCAGGCAGTGAAAGGCATCGAGGTTTGATGATGACGGCGAGGAAAGCAGCAGGGAGTCCGTTTGTGTATTCTATGTGTTCATTCCTCCTCTTCAGTTATTTATGACCTGTTCTCTCCATTAGTTCTTTAGCATGTTGTTGAGTGGCGCGTGAGCCCGGACTGAAGTCTGCATGTCAGGTGTGGTCGCACGCTGGCATCCGAGGGTTACTTTAAGTCAGGAAGACAAGTTCAAAACCAGGACATGAGTGCAGAACAAATAAAAGAGCCTGAACTTAAGTGACTCGGAGTGATGAACATATCCCAATAGTACTCCACATTAGCATAGTGTTGCACCTCCAGTACCTAGTTTGTAGGTTTATTTTACTATTGTTGTGTAACTATTTGTGTCCTGTGCAATTGTTAGTTGAATAACTAACTCATATCTGCTGCATTTTTTTAAGCTATTTATTATTTATCTGCTTTTTAAGTTATTTCAACGCCCAAATTAAAAGGATTCAACACAATAATAAAGATAAAGGGGTGATTTCCTCACTGCTGAACAAAAAGGAAATATTTTAAGATATCAACTATGAATTATTTTCTATATCTTCTTGTTTATTTATGTACTGGGATCTTTTTATGTGCAAAAATTTTGTAACAAAAGGTTTTTAAATAATTTTGTAAAGATTTTTGTGCTTCTGTTTATATCCCTTTGATTTTTATTTCCCCAAACTATTTTGAATACACTGCTAGAGAGAAAAGGAGACGGAGCTGTGCATATTTGGTATTTATTTGGTGATAAAAACAAAGTGATGGTGAATATTTATTTTTTATTGTCTATGTGCTTAATGATGGTTGTAAATTGATTAGTCTTTATGTTTATCTTGAAATAAAAGTGAAGCTACCACGGATTTCTTGAACTTTCCGTCACACTTGATCCCTATTAGTGTTTTGTTTCCACAGCAATGCAGAGACAATGATTCCTGAATTAGGTTTTAAACTTCTGTCCCATGCAGCACAGGGAAAAGTTATTGTTTAACCACAGAGACATGGAGCAGCTTCTTTAGGCGACGCTGCTGTGCAAACAGCTGAGCAGGCAGCTGGGGGATGATGAGGGGACAGATTGAAGGAGCTGCTGGGACACAGGGCTGTAGATGTGGCTGCCAGCAACCTTCTGAGACTGAAGAGCGCAAACAAGTGCACCACTGTGCTTTCTGGCGAATGTCTGTAGGTCATACAGAGCTCTGTTGTAGGTCGCAGGCTGGTGAACCACTCTGGGAATCCCTCCCTTTATACTTCATTACTCAACAGATAAGAAAACATTTCTTTAAAAGAAATGAATAACTTGTACACAACTGATGTAAGACTTTTCTCACTTATCTTCCCAACTAATTCATCCAAAGCTGCAACTAAGTCTGGAACAAACACAAGAACCCAGCATGTGCTTCGAACCTGAACCCACATCACCACCATCATCATCCTCCAGTTCTAACCTCCTTTATGCATAAAAGAGAAGGATTTTCAGTTGTGTGAATTCACAGCTTTCTGCAGCAGCAGAAGGAAGGACAGAGCTTTGCCTGCTGATGTTTTACAGAGAAGAGTCACTCAGCAAAGGAACATCACGGAGGAAGCAGGAACCTTCCCAGAGTCGGTTATTAATCCAGCAGAATACGGAAGAGGACGGCTGGGTCTGATTGTTCATCTTCTTAGTGAAGAGGAATCCCAGCCAATCATCATTCAAACACCACCAGCTTTAACCGCACTAACGTCCTGCTGTTGGACGTCATGCAGGTGGGAGCGATGAGCTCAGGTAAAAGAGGCGTGTCTGTGTCACTAGCAGCACAGAGCATCCAGATGTCTGCTGCGCCGCCTTAGTCATGATGTCACCACACCCCCTGCTGCACGCAGCCCAAACACCCCAGGGTTGCCTCATTGTCAGGCCTTCAGCTTTACGCTCCCAAAACCAGGAAATCGGAAAGTCTTACTGAAAAATAGCATGTTTTTTTAAAAAAAACATCAGAGATTTGTATTATTTGTTCCTTTAAGCTGCTGTGGGCGCAGTGGGGAAATGCGCCCCCTGTGCTCGAGGATTGCTAAGGCTGTGATCCTGATCGGATGACTCAACAAACCTCATTGTTTCCGTTTCATATCACTCTTTAACAAAGTTTTCAGAGGATCTGAGGCCTGTAACACAAAGCTGAAATCAGTCCTGAAACTGTTCTAGTTTTTCAGAAACAGAGTTTGTTAGAAATGATATTTTATATGCTGGCCTGTTTCTTTACTCACTGCAGAGTTTGTTGCATTCAATCTAAATGTGTCTGACATGAATCAAAGTCTGATTTATCTAAAAAGGACTCGTTTCTGAAAGCTGGATGAGAAATTAATCCCTGAAGTAAAACATCTGCAGTTTGAAAAGAATGTTATTCATAAAACACAATCTAAAAAAAGTTTATTTGAAAAAAAAAAAATAAAATCTAACATCGGTTCCTCTCAAGACCTGCTTTTTTATGAAGCTTTTCAAAGTTTTATTCCTGGTTGCATTTTTTTTCTACTCTTTATTGAGCAGCTGTGACCACATCCCTTCTCTTTATTCACCATCAACATTTAGAAATGCTTCCTTCTCCTTTGCTCCTGTGGATCATCATCCACTGCTGAGGTCCTTCATACCAAAGCTGAACTCCGGCCAACCTTCAGTGCTCATATCTGCTCTCAGAGTTTGTCTACCTTCAGAACCGGAACCAGGCTTGAATCTGGACCGTTTGTAAACACATGGGGATCTTATTTAAAGTGTAGCAAGAATGAGAACAAACAGCAAATTTTACCTTCAGTCTTGAACAGTTTTAGTCTGTATCTGTGTTTTAATAAAGTTTTGTCTGGAAACTAGAAAATAAGGCAAAAAGACACAATTTTTATTTATTTGTTTTAATGGATAAAAAAATATTTCTTTGGACATACAGTCAGTCCCTATTTGCAGAGCAAATAAGAAATCAAAACAACAGTGATCTCCAAACGATGCAAAGTGGAGCAAGACAAGATGAGGTAAATGGCAAAATTTACAGTTAAGCATGCCCCAGATTCACAACAATAATAATAATAATTAGAATAATAAACAATACAGCTAGAAAAAGAAAAATCACAAAATCTGCAACAACAAGAGCAACTTATTTTACATTGGCCAGTCGGGATGGCCTGTGTTCTCCAGCCCCATCAGGCTTCTGTACACTGAGCTGCCCAGTAACACTGCTGGTTCCACTGTGGACACATTATCTGACCACCAAGCATGAAACGCAGAGTTTGGAAGGTCCAATGCAATCGTCGTGACAAAAGGCACCGCAGCCTTGGCACATGATCATGGCTTTGAGGCGACAGGAGCATTTCAGTGCCACCTCCTCCGCTGTACTGTCTGTAAAGGCCTGGATGCTGAGTGTGGTGTGGCCGGAGGCCAGGCGGGGGCGCAGCTGGAGCACACCGTCAGCCACGCCCCGCGAGAAACCGCCATTATCCATCATCGACACGTTCGCCGTGTAGCTTACTACTCCACCATTTCCACCTTGTTTAGGAAGCTTTCCATACAGCTGGAAGGGGAGGGAGGCTGAGGAAGAGGAGGGTAAAGGAGAAAGCGAAGAGGGAGAGCTGGAGGAACAAGGAGTTTTGCTGTGCTCTTTCTTTGATATCCTCGTCAAAGTCATCTCCATGTTCAAAAGTCCCTCCATCGCCCCTCCGCTCAAATAGCCGTCCATGGAGTTGGCCGGCTCCTTTTTAGGTACGGCAGACACGGACTTGACCGCAGCCTGGCATGAAGGTCGTGAAGCAGTTTCACTCTTCACCGTAGGAGCAGGAGACGGCTTCCTCTGGTGGGAGACAGGATGCTGAGACTGTGGAAGCTGAGCGCTGAGCTTGGTGCCGCTCGTTCCATCAGTGCAGAGGATCTCTGTAGCAGCGCCGTTGGACACGATCTGATCCGCCGGTTGGACCCTGTCTGGAGTGTCCCTCTGTGGAAGCCGATTCCCACAGAACTCTTTAATAACTCTAGACTCTACGGCGGCCACAGAGACGCCCTCTGACTTGCTTTTAGCTGTGAGAGAGTTGGAAGAAGAGGGCAGAGAGGTAATGACGGGAACGGCCCCAGCAGACACCTGCGACTGGTACTGAGACACATCCGCAGCACAGGACACTGGATTGCTTGAGGGTGACTTGTTAAGGCTATGAGACAAATCTGGAGTCGCACACTGGACAGAAAACTCGGACCTCTGTCCGGGTTCAGGGTTCCTTGGTTCTGGTGGTCTCTGCGGTTGACCCGGCAGTAAGCTAAAGGCGAGCCTATTGGCCGAGTGCGACGGTAGGACTTTCTCCAGAGGCAGGCTGCCCTGCAGTAACTGTGTGACCAGAGGGTTGTTGGCCTCCACAGACGACACGGGCCTGGATGAGTTCGTCAGTCTTTTGGCTGTAGCTGAACCATTTAGCTGAGCCACTGGAGACTTTAAAGATTCACGACACGCCCCTTCAGTAGAGCTTTCTTTGGAGCTCTGGCCGTCGGCCCCGGGTTCCACTTTGACAGGTACACCGTTCTCTTTCTGTCCTTGGGGACAAGGACTAAGATCGCGGTGGTCTTGAGGATGGGGATGATTGTCTTGCAGTTGAGGCAGACCTTTGGGGAAGCAGGGCTGAATGACTGTCTGAGCTTTGTGGTTCGGTAGGAAGCCCTGGATGACTGGCTGCTGGTTCTGAGGGGGGAGGCTACAGATGACCAACTGGCCGTTTCGTTGGGAGCTCCAGCTGGGGTCAGAGTACGGCTGCTGCTCATCCTCCTGGCTCTCATTTTCACAGTCCGAAGCAGTTTCTGTTGAATCGCTGTGGACAGCCTCATCTTCGTCCTTCTGTCTGAAAACATTGACTTCTACACCCTTGGGAGAAGAACCGGCTGCTGACCATTTGGCTGGTTGAGAACATTCTTCCTGGGGGTCCAAATGGTGCGAGCTGTGATGGATAACCCCGCCCACTCCAGCCTCCTTCCCCTTTTCTGGCCCTTTGGTCTGACAAGAACCACTCAGAGTTTGAATAACATCCACACCATGAGCTCCAAACCTGGGGAAGGAATCTGGGATGGAGGTTTGGGTCAGGGCCAGCTTTTCACACCCCGGCTCAGCCATGTCTGACGAGGCAGCTGAGGACTCGGGCATCGGGCTCTCCTTGGCTGACGTAGAGGCTGATGACACAGATTTAGTGTCTGGATCCAGAGGAGTCGTTAAATCCGAATCCATTAACCCGTTGGAGGAGCTCAGGGGATTGGCCCGTTCCTCCATCTCCACCTGAACCTTCTCCGCCACAGCCGGTCTCTGATGAGGACTGGTGACTTGTGGGGACATGGAGGCTGATGTGTTGGACAGCGAAGGAGATGGGTGGGATGTAGCTTCTACATCGGTAAGCTGTAGTTGTGTTCCAGACGAATTAGGTTCTGCAGAAAATTCCTGCTCCTCACTCCCGTGACCTCCTCTCCCTCCATCTCCTCTTCCTCCCCCTCCTCCGGGCTCGACGGGTCCCGGATGCTCTCGAGTTCTTCGTTCGCTGCTGCTATCCGATAACCCAGCAGAAGCCCACACCCGGACACCGGACGGCCCTGACCCCTCGGCAGAGGCCGCAGCAGCAGCCTCCCGTTGGGCGCGGGCTTGCTGGGCGCGGGCCTTGATGTCTGCCAGAGTCCGCGCGCCGCCCGTCCCCGACCTCCGCGAGCATTCCGTCGGGGGCACGATTCGGGGGCAGATCTGGTAGGTGGGGTGACCTTTGACCCAGGGAGGTTTGATTCTGGAAAGTTGAATCTAGAAGAGCAGACAAAGCAGAAGGTCAATATTCAGCGCGGTAATTTGAAGGAACGGTTCTCGGTAAGCAGGACTCACCCTGATTGGTGGCACCTTGGGTTCTTCGGTTGTCGGCTGCGGCTTCTCTGAACAGACACTGTCAATTGTGGTACGAAAGGACCGACGGTCACCGAGACGTGCCCTCTTTTCGGGAAAGCTGGAGAAAGCCTCGACCTCATCCTGCCTCCTCTTCTGTTCCTTGAGCTGGGTGATGAGCATGGGGGTGGTAGCGGGGCTGGCTGACGGGCTGCTCTCACGGCTGCTGGTGACGGTCCCCCCAGTGACGGAGGTGACCACCGAGGCGGTGTCATCCAAGGGATCGGCAGGAACCGTTGCGCTCGAGGACCCTGAAGAGGATGAGGAGTCCAGACCTGTGGCAAAAGGTCCCTGTTGATCAGGAGAGGAGGGAGAGGAGGCAGGAGAGGAGGCAGGAGAGGAGGAAGAACTGGATGAGGAAGAGGGGGAGGTTGTGGAAGCAAGGACAGGTGGATCTTCCTTGGGCAGCAGAGGGGTAGTCACTTCAGGCTCTTCATTTGCACTGGTGGACGCCGTGCTGGGACTGGGACTGGGAACTGGAGTCGGAGCCACCGGTGTGGTTGGTTCTGGAGCAGGAGAGGCTTCAGGTTCCGTCACTGTGTTCTCAACAGGAAGCTCCACGCCACAGTCACCATGGAGCACCACCTCCCCTTGAACAACCGTGTTGTTGGATATGGGGGAGTCCACAGAGACCGCCGCTATGTCCAAAACAGCACCGGTTTCAACGTCGGCCTCTTTGGGTTGCAGAGCCGGACCGGCCTTGCAGAGAGTCCGGCGGGCCCTGCGTCGCATATCGGCCCGCGTGCGTCTCCTAATCCTGCCGTCTCTCCTACGCCGACCCACAGTGCGTCTTTTGGGGACGCCAGCAGAGACCACGTCTGCGTCGCCTTCCAGCACAGCGGCGGTAACTTCACTGGCTTCACTCACGGTCAGTTTTAGGGACTCGTCTCGCGTTAGGCCCGACCTGCAGGGGGACAGGGTGAGTTTTAGCTAGCTGTCAATTTGTCATGAAGCAGGTAGTATTGTCTGCAGGTATGACGGACACACAGGTCCTAAACGCATAGAAGAAAAACGCTAATTAGAATCCCAACAGAAAGATGGTCTTACTTCTGCCCATGGTACTCTTCAAAAAATTTCTCTTTCCATGCCTCCACCTTCTTCTCTTTCTCCTTTTCCTGTCGGAAACGGACTTGCATTTCATGGGTGAATTCACCTAAATAAATATAAACACATCAGTGTTTAAAGAAGGAACATAACATTTCTGTTACATCAACTCTTTGCATTATTTTCTGGCTCAGATTTATCCTGGCCTCTTTTTATGTTAAACCAATCCATCCATCTTTTTGGGATCTTCATAAACCAGTCCTACATTTTTGTATTTACTAATCACTGAATGAACAAAACGCCTGTTGATCTCTATTAGCCTTTGTAGTTTTTTAACAAATTTCTAAGACTGATAACCATCTATAAAAAACTTTCTCTTTCTGTTTTTCAACAGAGGATGATACTTTGAATCAAAAGCTGCTGTTGGACCCTGAAGGGTTTGAAAAACTGTTCCCTGTTTGTAGAGACGTTACCTTCAGCGAGTCTTTCCTTCCAGCTCTGAGAGGCGTGGGTGAAGAACTCATTGTTCAGAGCTGAAGTGCTCAGCCGGGCCATGCCATCAGGTCCAATCTGGGAGCAGAGATCAGAACAAAAACTTTACTCAATGATCAAGTGTTTATTGCCATTTTAGTCGGCCAGTAAAGTAACAGAAAGAAATAAATGATGTTTCTCCCACAAGGAGTAAACTACAAAAATATGTATTTGAGCCAAAACTCAATTTTCCAAATTACTGGTCAAATGTCATTTTATATACATTCAATACCAAGAAATGCAGTCATTAAATATCTACATGTATTTGTTTTAAAGTTAACATAGCAGGATTCACTACAAACATCCAGCACCTTTTAATTTGTATCAGTGTTGAAAACGGTTTTGAGTTTTGTCCTGTTTTAGTTTGAAGTCTGAAGAACTCATGTGGCAACTTCTAAGTTAAAGTTAGAAAACATGAGACTGAAGAAGGAAAACAACGGACCTGTCGATCCACTTCAGGCAGCAGCTGGAGCAGCTGCTGCTGTGAATGTGAGGGGAAAGCTGAGAAGGTTCGCACATTGATGAGGGCTCGGATGTTGGTGTTGACCAGAATGGAACCGGGCGTTTCAAAGTCTATATCTACGCCTCCACGACTTCTTTTCATGGGACCTAACACAGAGCGAGTCCGAAAAAAAGAAGAAAACTTTCAATTGAACAGAGGACATGAAACGTCATCCAGGCTAAAACAAATCAGTTTTTCCCACCAATTACAAACAAGCAATGGGGAGGTCTTTTAATTATTTAACTGAGAGACAGAATCCAACAAAAGATCAACTAAAAGGAGACAGAGGGTCTGCGATCAGCTGGTTTAGAAAACTTCAATCAGTCTGACTGGATGATCTGATTAATTCGTCTCTGTAAAGTGGCTTGAGGTGATGTGTTGTTAGTTGGTTTTTAAACCCAATGACCACGAATAAAAAACCTTCTCCTGAGTAGTAATGATGCTGTTCTAAGAACTTGTTCGCTTTCAGCCCCACCAGGAGGCTAAACGCAGTCCTCAGAAACCAGGCAATACAAGCTTCACATCAAAAATAAACACCCTTTTTAAAGTTATTTTTACTTATGTAAAGTAAGCCGGCCAAGAATTTCCTTAGAGTTTAAACTTCTCGTACCTGTGGACACGTGCTCTCCGTTGACCTTAAGTGGAGTGAGGACAACACGAGGCATCATGACGGCTTTCTTCCTTTGTCTTCCTGACTACAGAAAAAAGGTGAAAAGATGTCAGATCTTCTACATTTTGGAAACAAATATTTGGGAAGTGAATGATTTATGCAGATTCTTAATCTCCCTGTTTTTCCAGCATTCCCAGATGTGCCACGTGTCAGGTTTTCTTGGTGCACACTAGGCTTTTGACCAAAACAAACGTTACTCTTGTCCACCACTAAGAACGTACGGACATTAAAACGCAAATCAAGACATCAGCAGAAAAAATGCAAGCACAAAATGTGTTTCTAGCAGGTCTCCTCCCTACAGCCTGTACTGTTCTCTTGGTGATGGACATGTGCAGCCAGCTATGTTCATCCACTGATGGAAAAGCATCACATTCCTGTACTGTGGTGGAACGGTTAATGGCATTTTAAATGAACTCTCACTGAATTGCGCTACTTCATCTTGGAGGTGTTCTTCTACCTGTACTCTGATCCAAAAACAGAGGAATGAAAGCCTCTTATGAAAAGAACATCAGATTTTCATTTTTTGATGTTTGTCACCTATGTTGCAGAGTGCTGTGAAACTGGAAGGATTTTACTAATATTTTTGTCCTTTTTTGGGAACCTGTTACCATGTGTAACCACAACAACCATAGCTTGAAGCATTGATTTTTTACACCCGGGAGCAGCTCATTAACATCTCTAAAGCTGGAATAATACATCAACTTCCTCAGCAAGTACCAACTGAGTTGAAAAAGGGGGCGCATGCAGAGCAGGAGCAAGGAGAAGAGAGAGGAAAAAGGAATTTTTACCATCTCTTCCATTCATCATCATGGGCAATGTGAGATCTTTAGGAAACAATCTGGAGGAACTCCAAGTCCTAGCAAGGACCCGGCCAGAATATTGGCAGTGGAGCATTATGCATTTTACTGAAACGTGGCTGCAGGATCACATCTAAGACTGCTGCATTTCTCTGCCAGACTTCTCACCACACATGCAGACAGAAATTTAAAGATAACTGGAAAACTCAAAGGAGGTGGGTTAGCAGTGCTTGTGAACAATAGATGGTGTCATTCAGGACATGTTACTGTGAAGATTCGTCACTGCAGCCCAGATATTGAACTGTTGGCAGTTGGTTTTCAGCCATATTATCTGCCCAGAGAGTTGACCAGTTTTCTTTTCATAACTGTTTACAGTCGTTGCTGATACTGATACTGCATGTGATATAATCAGTTCTATTGTGGCTAAGCTACAGACACAACATCATCTTCAGAAGATTTTAAAACAACAACAGTGTCTTCAGTCAGAGGCCTCTCCAGATCTGGTGCAAGACAGACCTCTAGAGAAGATCCTTCCTGTCTACAGCATCAACACCTACAACAACTGGTTATGAGAAAACAAAAATATGAGTTTCTAAAACATTTAATTTACCTTTGGGATAAATGAAGTATTTTTGAATTGAATAATAGCCGAAAGGTTTACATGTATTCAAATGTATAAATAAATAGATTCAAACGCTTAGTTGTGCGTTC
The DNA here is from genome assembly GCA_034780135.1 of Jordanella pulchra. Lineage (NCBI taxonomy): Eukaryota > Metazoa > Chordata > Actinopteri > Cyprinodontiformes > Cyprinodontidae > Jordanella > Jordanella pulchra. The sequence continues at coordinate 13,955 of JAUZNJ010030257.1, forward strand.
AGATATTCTCACTACAGGCTAAACACTTTCATGCTGTTTCTTAACATTGAAGGTTTATTCTAGTGGTTCAATAACAAAACTAATCCTCAGAATAACATCTTGACGAGTATTTGTGGACATTAATTACCAGCAGGATGTGGATGTTTCTTCATGTTGCCTCCATTTAGAAAACCTTTCAACACAGCAAAGTAACAAAGGCTCCAATACTGATTCATCACCAGGCTTCTGCTTAACCCGCTGAAGAGGTCAATCACTAAAAACAGCGGTGTTGTTGTCTTTAAAAGCTGCAGGACTGGAGTTGTTTATATTACAGATTATAAATGTTTGTTTTGCTTTTTAAATCTGATCTGAAACAGAACTAAAAGCACAGGTGATGGCTTTGCGCTCACCTGTCGTGAACGACTCAGTCTGGTCTGAGCATGTTGGCTTTGTTGAGCCTCTGTGCGTCCCTGCTGCCCGGCTGCTCTGCTGAGGCGTGTCTGAGGGTGGCTGCTGGGGGTCTGCAGCTCTGTGGAGCAGGAGGCACTGGATGAATTCTCATCCACTGATGCTATAAGATAAGAAAATTAAAAAAGGTTAGGCAAACAACTACCGTATTTTTCAGAGTATTAGCCGCTCTGATAAAACTTCCAAGGACAGATCTGCACCCAGACCTCTGCAGCTCAATATTTGCAGCCTGGTATTAAAGCAGCACATGATGATCTATAGAGATGTTCACTCCAAAGATGTGGACACAGAAGTTCTGTCAGAAACTTTGCTGACTAAGGCCCTCTGAGGCAAAGCTATGTTTCCTAATAGAAACTGAGTTTTATATGAAAAATAAGCTTCAGATAAACATGTTGCCATCAACTCCAGGAACAATGGACCTTACCAAGCTCCGCCCACAACTGACCTAAAAAATCTGAAGTCTCACAAACAAAGCCTCGCGGCGCTTT
>JAUZNJ010030258.1:0-40171 GCA_034780135.1 Jordanella pulchra
CTCAGAAATAACAGCTCGTGTTTATTCCAATAAACCCTGTTTGGTGGGACTACAACTACAGTGTTGGCGTCATTACAATATGATTGGTCAACAAGCTGAAGCAGTGGAGGCGATTGAGCGTGGAACTCCCAGCGTAGTTACAAATAAAAAAAGTCCAACATTAAGTGTAAAAAGGCGCAAGAAGATATTTGATTGAAGAGGGATAAAACTCGATTTGTGCTGGAGTTCACTGAAGCTAAAGCTCAGGATGCATTCTGCTGTCACTGTGAAATTAATAGACACTTTGCTAAAAGTGCTACTGCTGTTAGCAATGCTTTTAGCCCTGTCCTCAGAGCTAGGCATTAAAGAACGGTTGTTAGTGTGGGGACTTATTTATTAGCTGCGTCAATGGCCACCATCTGGCTTTCTGGTAGTTCATGGGTGTTGCCGCTAGATGGCGCCATGTCTGTTTATGTCAGCTCACGGAGCTTGGTGCATATGATCTTATTTCATCAGGATCAAATGGATTTAGTTTTTTTTTGGTAAAGGCATATAATGTGACTATGTACCTTTTATTCACAGTGCAGTGAGCTGATCACTTGTTGCCTCTGAGGCCTTTGTTATTTTGACGTATGGTTTGACAAAAGACAGCAAAATGCATGTCTATGTTCTGTCATTGCAGCATCTCTATTTTGCATCATTTTCCTTTTGCATGTTTTTTGTATATGTGTTTCATTGTGTTTCCTGCGTGTTTATGTTTTTTCAGTGTGTTTGATCTTCTCAGCCACCATAGTTTTGCCTTAGATTCATCTCAGCTTAGTGGGTCTGGATGTTATATTGATTAGTGGTAGTCTTCTCCTTGGAATATAATATTTAATGCTCTGATGGACTAACATCTATTAAATGCAACATACCAGACAGCTAAAAATGTTAGACTTGTTTTAAAAGATAAAAAGGTTCTGGGATATAGAAAACAATCTTCAGAAAATGTTGTAGTTTTTCTTTAAACGTGTCCTTTTTAAAATGCTCCTTGAATAAAAATTAACAATAGTCTCTTAGCTGAAGATTAAATGTTCTATAAGGGAAATCGGTGAAGCAATAACGCTGACTTTATTTTTGTTGTAAAGGTGGCAGCCAACACCTTCTCATCACCCCAGCATACAGGGAACTACACACACACTCTGTCTTCTCCTCAACATGCCCCCAACTACAACCTGCTGTCTCCCAGCCACCAGCCAAACTACGCCACCTATAAAGAAGGCTACAACGTTTACGGCATTGAGAGCGTCAAGATCTAACACGGGTAGGAGAGTGATGATTGACAGCTAAAACTTTGCTCCCCTCACAGCCATAGACAAGGTTTAACCTGACAGCCCCTCCCTGAGCAGCCGCATTCAGCGTAGGGCATCTTCAGTGGCACGTTTCCTCTTCATACATTTTGCAAAACAAAATGCTTCTTATATTATATAAAATTATTTATTTTTTAAGTTGAATCTTGAACAATGAGATTGAAAAATACACATTTTTGCTTTTTGCAGACAAATACTGGCATCTACGGTACGACTGTCATGTTTTCCTTAAACATTTGCTCAGATACACAAAGGTCCTGCTACTTTAATAGGGAAATAAGGTAGAAACTGGAGCATAGAGCTTTATAACTTAGACCCGCTCTATTAAACAACCAGCAGACCTTTTGTCTCTGGATTATCTTCACAGCATTAGGACTGGATTTGCCACTGAAGATGATAGCCATTATTCCCTGGATTTATCTACCATAAATCCAGTTATGATAGGAATTCATCCATTTTAAGATCAAGTCCAAGTCATTTTATTCTCCCTAATGGGACACATATTGCACAGGCAGGTTTTCAATAAAAGAAAGAAAAAAAATCCCCCCCAAAAAAACATTCAGTGGCATATAAAAGAGATTAAAGGTCAAATCTGTGTATGGCTGTGATCTTCCTGCCGTTTGTTTACTCCTTATCCTGAAGCTTTTGCTCACTTCTCCTTCCATCTCCCTGAGTGCTTCTAAAGCCCCTTCTCTCCTGTATGTTCCTTGAACTTCTCCTTTCTTCCTTCTCCTGTTTACCCTTTTGTTTTTTCACCCCCACCCTTTTTTTTTACTCTACACCTGATCCCTTGTAATTTATTTTCTCCGTCACTTTCCTTAGTTTATAGCCAATCATCCTCTTTTAACTAACTTATTGGAGGTTGACGCAGAGAAATATCCATGAAATGCAGTTAATATTCAACCATATAACAATCACAGATCAACAAAACAATTATATAAGATAAAGATAGACTGAATTGTAATAAAAAAGATGTGAAATGAAGATTTAGATGATTAAGGTAAAAAAAGCTATTCAAATCGATCTGCCCCCTTGTGAAATAAGGAGGCAGATTGGTTGAAAGCAAAAAAAACAAAAAACCTTTCAACCATCTGCGATAACTGGTTCTTTTGCTTTACTGTGGAGGAGTTTTGGATCACTCTTCTTTGCAGGTCTAATTTCAGGGGCTGTTTTGACTGTCTGGCTCCTGACTCGAGGGAATTTTCTGACTGGGACTCTTATTTTAGTCACTGACCACGGTCGGCACCGCATTGGTCTGGGTGCTTGTTTTCAAGAGTGAGCCAGGATGGGAGCTGATTTCCAATGGGGATTGGTGAGGCTGTTGGGGCGGGTAACGACCATCCTCTCCTCTCTAATATTTGAAGCATCAGAAATTCCCAGGCAGTTTGAAAAGTCTGTTTAAAGTTTAGCCAATCGGTATCATTTTGATTAAATAATCCAGACAATGACCATGACAATGTTTAACTATTAGTATTATGAGTCCAGCCTTCAGAGGCTTCAGCCTGGCCGTTCCTGGTTCAAATTCTGACCTGTAGATCTCTGCCAAGTATCCCCATTCCACTCCAAGATTAATTTCCTGTTAGCATACTGTTAGACAAAGACCACAGCATCCAAAGACAAGAGCTGCTGGTATGATAACGGCAGGAATTACAGAATGAACAGCTTCAAAACTGTCCCGCTTGTGTTGCATCGGCCTTTTTTGGACAGCAGCGGTTCTGGCTGTAGAACTTTCTCACTGAGACCATTTTTTTACCGTAGCAAGGATTTGTTTCAACATTTCTCTGTTTAACCCCAAAGCCTGATGGAGTGACGGAGCAAGGACCACCTCTCCATGGGGTAGGAGGTGGGAATTTTAACCAACAGTCTTAAAGGTAGGGTAGAGACAGAGGCATAGAGATACTAATGTGAGGAAGATGAGACACCGGAGGTGATGATGGAGAAGATTTAACCTGTCAAGGAGAAATTAAATGAGAAATAAAGTAAGTATATCAGGTTTTTACTACAAGTTTTTTGGTATCTAAATAAAAGTTAACAGAAGTATTTTCTAGTTTAAGCAATGTTGAAGATGATCTGGTGCCTGATTTATTTGATTAAAACAGTAATGCACTGGAGAAATGAAGGAACATGATCCTCACAGTGCTGTCTGCCTTGTCTAAATGACAGCAGGTCTTTTAAAGTCGGTGTTCGATGGCATCTTCAACTCCACCTCCACGGTGATAAGCAAACTGCAGGGGATCCTGATAGCTGCTTGTTTGTTTGCTGAGGTGAACCAACAGAAGTCTCTCTAGGACCTTCATGATGTGGGATCTCAGGGCAACAGCTCTATAGTCACTGAGGACTGTTGGCTGAGTCTTATTTGGTATTGGAACAAGGCAGGAGGTCTCCTACATCACCGGGGCTGACTCTTGGGTCAGACTAAGGTTGAAGAGGTGCTGTAGGATCCCACAGAGCTGCTCTGCACAGACCTTCAGAACTCTGGGGCTGAAACCATCATGACTTATTATGATTCAGTCTCTGCGGCTGCTTCTTCGCTTAACTTCTAGACAGACAGTTGAAAAGGCAACAAGAGCAACACCATTTCATGATTTGGCTGACAAGAAACTCACGGAAGTAGGGGAATGAATTGCAGAAGAAGGCAGGATGTCCATGTGACTGTGGGTGAACCTGTTAAAAAATGTATTCAATTCAATGGGTCTGTCCAGACTTCCATCTCTATGATCATCCTTTTGCTTGAAGCCTCTGGTCTTCTTTACCCCTGTCCACACTTTGCTTTCAAGCCTCTCCTTGCTTTTTCTGATCTTGACCTTAAGTTGCTTCTGTAAACTCCTCCATGATTATGTTTTCCTTCCCGAGGGCTTGTTTTTGCCATTAAGCAGTTCCTTCTTATCAGTCTTGATCCATGGTTTAACATTTTGGAAGCATTTCACTGTTCTGGTTGGGATGGTATTATCTACACAGTGCAACTCAGTCTGTAGCATCAAAACAACCTTTCAGGGTTTCTTCAGTCTCCTGTAACCATCTTCTTATAGTTTTTTGATGCATGTTATCTATTAGAAAGCGACTTATACTCTGATCAGAGAAAAACAAGATTTTTTAACTTTAGAGCAGTAGGAGTCCTTGAAATTTGCAAAACAAGTAAAAAAGATCTCTGCTACAGCACCTGACAAACTGTTGGAAGTTTAGCTGTATAGAAGAGAGTGAGACTTGGTTCAAATCACCAGTTAATCCCAGATCAGTTGAAAAGAAGAGTTTTGCCAGCGGAACACCAAGGAAGATAGATTGCTAGGGCGTCTGGTGGTGTTCTTGGTGACCCCAGGCAGATCTGTGACAGACCAGGTACTTTTTGATAATTATTTTAAAAAATAAGCAACCATTATAAAAAAGCCTACTTATTGAGAGGCTGTACCCCATATTATAGTTCTGTTGTTAGCAATGTGAAATTTTCTTAAGTTGTTTTTTATCTGGTTCCACTTTGAAATATATTTATTTGACTCGTAAAGTTTATAGATGTTAACGTTTGGTTTACATGACCAAAGATATGTAGACTATAGATGTATCAATGCGTGAGTAGTATCGCTCTGTGCATCGCTGTTGCTCTTTGTTAGACAAATTTTCACGGTAACATATGAGACCATCTATTGTTCACAACCACTGCCAACCCACCTCCCTCGATTTTTCAAGTCTTCTCTGAGTCTCTGTCTGCTCGTATGGTCAGAAAGCCTGGGAGAGACACTCGAGTCTGGGATATGATCCTGCAGCCATGTTTCAGTAAAACATATAATGCATATAATGCAGATATTCTAGCTGGGTTCTTGTTAGAGCTTCGAGTTCTTCCTACTTGTTTTGTTTAGATCTCACATTGCCCATCAACTCTTTTTCTAAATAAGGGGTTTAAAAAGTGGGTGTCAGGACCCCTGGGGGGATTGCAAAACATTACGTGGGGGGTCAGGAGATAACTTTCACAATCATTGTGATCCCTGGAATATATGAAGAGCCACAATGTATAATGAAATAAATAAATGTACAATGAAACGTGTATATATAAATTTTTTGGTGGATGGTAGATTTTTTATATTTATTCAAGTATTACAGTATAATGTTGAATTATAAAATGAACAATGAAATGTTTTGTGTTAAATAATAATGAATAGATTTAAGATTAATAATTAAACGTCATTTTAAGAAACAGATTTAAAAATAAATACATTTACTTCACATATTGTATACAAATATAGAGTGAAAGTATTTTTAGGGGGTCACCAGTCTGTGGCACTGTAATTTTTAACCTCAAAGCCTGAAAAGTTTGGAAACCCCTGCTCCAAATCATTTAAGTGTTAACTTTTCATTTTGTACATGTCTGAGTTTGAATACATACACTCTGCCTCAGGCTTTCTATGGTGGTACATGTTTCCTGCTGGTGCAAAGGTGTTGTTTAGTGGGGCTGGAAGGGTGAAGGAAGTGCTTGGTTGCATTCAATAAACATCTTGCACAAGTGGCAAGAGAGACTGGGATGGACAAAATAGTGAAACATTAAAGCACACTGACTATGCCCTGGCTCCCTTCCATGTTCTTCTCCATTGTTTACTTTTCTGATTTCTTTTGCACTGATGACATCATCAACGCTAATCCATCGTGATGGTGTCACCAGGCACACAGCTTGCAAGCAGGGCTTCAAGCTTGACTTTTTTGCCAAAGTGGGAAAAGGATTGTTACCCCTGCGTTTGAAAAACATAGAAATAGAAAATTTTAGAAATTAATAAAGTGAGATGACCTGGATCCAGTTTTATATCCGATAAATAGTTAAAAAGGATAAACATTGGGCTGCCAAAGGCAGGACCAGTACTTTTGACTTTATACAGTCCAGGCTATTAAAATAGTTTTATCTCCAAAACTATTTTTAGGATTAAATCAGTTATTAAATGAAATAGTTCTAAGGAGTCTGTCACAAGGAAAAAGTATTAGGTATTTAGTTGAATATGGATAATTGACTCAGTCTGCATTTATTTATTTCTTTGCAAAGAAATGAGAACAAACAGAAGTCATAGCATAAGGTTCAGCTCTGTTCTGGTCTGAAACAGTTTCCACACTCTAACTTAAAGTCTGAAGGTTTTTGGGAATAAAAAAAAAAAACAAGACAGTGAGCAGACAACATGTGCAATGTTATGATAATAGAACCGGCTGGTTATATATTATGTTATATTATATTATATTTCTTCTCCCAAAACAACATATAAACTGGGCGGTGTGTGGCCTTGTAGGTGGACAAGACCTGAGTGAATAATTTTATAAGTAAGTAATTGGGATAAATAAAGATAGGTAATATAGAATAATTGGAGATAATTTTTTCCCACAACAGAGTCCTTTATAATTATCAAAACTTTAACAAGTGTACAAAAACACATGCTTTTTGGACAGTATAACATATAAAAATACTCTTGGTTTTGTTTTTGTTTGTCCTCGGGAATAGAGATGGAAGATACAGCACACGATAATGAAGCTCCTTATTAACGGACATCATAATAGATCTTTTTAATAACTGCAATGTAAACACATCATACTTGACATCTTTCCAAAGTTAAGTACATCAGTGTTGTGTATTAGGTCATAGAAAAGTCTTATAAGATTGTTTAAGTGTTAAAATGTTCAAAATCCAATTCAGTCTGAAGAGGATTAAATTCACCACAACTTTCATTCAAAATATAGTTTATTAGCAAAAATTATTCAGCTCCAATTTAAATATATTTCAAATAAAAAACCTTCTCTAAACTAGTAAATCTCAACTAAACTAAGCTACTATGTATAAAGAAACAAAGGAATGAAAATGGTTGAAAACCATCATCAATAAAATGATAAAATTTTATCACAATTTGGTGTGGATTTTATGTTTGAGAACCAAAATTTATACTGAAGTGTTGAGGTCAAATTAGCTTTTAATCTAATTTAGAGCATTTGGATTGTGTTCAAACCATTAAAAAATCCAAATTGTAAATGAAAAAATATTTGTTCAAATTATATTTTATTAAATTATTTACTTAATTTAAAATTCAGTAAACATTTATTTAATTGATTCTTAGCTGTATGTATGTGTTTGTTCCCAATAGACTATTCTGGGGTTGGAACCATTTAGCTTCTTTAGTTATGTTTTATTAAAACAATGCACACAGAGTCCTTTATTCAAATTTTGGCAATCAGACATAATGAGCATATCAGGAAACACATTAACATTATTGTTGGTGAAGTTGTTTGTTTTATCTTTATAAACAACAGCTCAAAAGATGACAGTACTGGGTACCATGCATTCACCATTAGCTCATTGTTAGCTGCTTTAGACAACAGTAATCCCATAAAATGATCAAAAATCATCAGAAACCTATATTGTTTAACTTTTAAGGCTTTCACAAAGTTTGCTAGACCCGAAACCTTGGTTGATCCCCGTCTTGGAAGGATGAGGTGTTTCCAAAGTTCAGGAAAGCTTGAGATGTTAGGCCTGCAACAAGAAAGCTAATCTCCTTTACTCATAGATGCTCCAGGCCTCTCTGGCATCTCAAGGTTTTAGGTAACCTTGAGAGAAATGTCGCAGAACTGTCTATCTTTGCAAGAATCAGTTCTGAAAGGTCCACTTAGCCTTTGGTCGGTCTTCAGATTCTGGTCCTTGGCTTTTGTGGCCTTCAATTCATGATGTCTCTCTGATGTGAGTCTCTGGGTGGCCAGACTGGTATCTGTAAGATGTGCATCTAGCTGTTGCTGATTCACATCAACCCTCTCTAAACGGTTAACACACAGGATTCTTTCATCAGACATTTGGGTGACAGCTTTCACCGTGTACGGGTCGTCTAAAATGGGGAAGTCTGTTTACCTTTCTGATTTTGTAGCTAAAACTTCTCACTTCCAGCTTCATCCACAGGCTTCATGTCTGTGGTGAACATCATCACTCTTTCAGTCCAAACACTGTAGTCATAGATTGTGACATATACAGTATCAAAATACCAGAAATGTGTTTAAAATTCACAGTTACTGGATGAAAATATATCGCAATATATATTACTTTTAAAATATTTTCCAGTCCTACCCCATCTCTTATCCCTGCTGGTGGTGGACATTCTCCTTTGACTTTTAATATATACGCTTGGATAGAGCCGACTGGTAGCTGCTATGACCTGTCTGTAGATGATGACATTAGCTGCCCTCTGGAAATCTGTGTGGATGAAATGTGGATTTTTTTTCTTTTTTTACATCCAGCCCTGCTTTAGGACATCTAACTCAGATTAAAGCTCATTACTGAGCATCTGCAGAAGATCAACTGTAGAGACACTTTCAAAACCTGTAGGGTGGTTGGAAAACACTGCTTGTGATTATAATACACAAACATACAGTTATCTTCACAAATGTACATTCACCTATCATCAGTACAAATGGAAAAATGATTTAGCAAAATACATTATTTTTTTGTTGGATTGTTTCAACCATGGGTCTCAAACTTCAGTCCTTGAAAGATGCTGTTCTGTAACTAGATGCATCCCTCCTCATGTCTGAAAAAAACAAATATCATCTGCACTGCTGCAGTTTTAGGTCAATTTTGCTCCCTATGCAGCAGACAGACGAAGTATTAAACATTTTAATATCTGTCTCTGTTTGGTATATTTGTTCGGGGTTTTAATTGTTGGTAAAAATAATGAGGCGATATATGAATATAGTAGGTTTTGAACATATAAAGAAGCCATTGTGGAAAGAGAATTGGAAAGCTGATAAAGCAGTAGAAGTATTTTATAATTATAAAGGATCAATGCAGCAGTTTGCAGACTCGCATCACTCAGTTTGATATGAACTGACGGCTTAAAGGATACCCAGGTTCTCATTTTGAAATGATCACACTGGTAAAAGAAGAGATACTCAGAAAATGTTTAAAAATAGTGGCTTAATCACATTTATCCTCATGTTCTTTATCAAAAATGATTTGGATGAAAATAAACACCTGAATGTTCAAGACTTTACTAATGAAGAGAAAACATGGTGAATCTTAATTAAAGTTTGCTGAAAAAAATTAGACAACTCAACAAACTACTGGATTACTTAGGCTGTCAGTGATAACTGGTGTGAATTTTATTCCAGCGGCTCCATCAGGAATATTTCTCCTGAGGAAATCTGTTTTATATCCGTAGATGATTCTAGAACCAATCTCCTCACTTCTTAGATCATAACAAGTTTGAAGAAATAACACCACATATAGTACCTGTGTAAGTTCTCAAACGTATGGGTCATGGCATTCAGAGAAACAGAGCCAAAGTCTGGTTTACCTCCTGATTTAAGCCTGTTTAGTGGTAACGCAACAAACTTAAACTTAAACAATGGCGGCTGAGGGGTGCAAACATGCTGCAAATACATAGATACACAGCAACTACATAAAAGTACTGAAAACACACAAAAAAAATGACTGCTATAGAAGGCATGCATTAAATATTATAGATCAATGTCCACAGACCAGACACTTAGCTAAAGCATTATGGGGGTTTACATCCAGAGGTCATTTGGAGAAAATTTGAATTTGAATGTTTTTTTAACCCTTGCTCTATCCGAGATACTCAGAGCCTGGTCCCATAGTTAACTGGCTTCATCAATACTTTAAGCTAATAGTACCTCAGTTAACACTTTAACAGGCAGAGGCAGTTTTAAACAAATTGGTTTTTAGCTTGAATTTAAATGAACTCAGGCTTTCATCTCATCTGCAGCAACTAACTCCAACGTAGCCGCTCACCCTTTGAAACGTCTTCATTTTATTGAGTCTTTTTTGTGTCTCTCAACAGATGAAATTCACAGATGCAATGCGCTCCAAAGCTCGTCTGTCTATCACTGGGTCAACGAGTGAGAACGGCCGTGTTCCAGTGGCTTACCTTCGCCCAGGATTACCCATGAGCCTCAGTATGACTGATCTCTCATGACCTCTCACAAGTCAGTGCCTTACAGCCAGTCAACGCGCTTTCATCGATCCCCGCTGTAAGGGAAGTGGACAAGAAGGGTTTCCCTCTTTAAGAAAAAGACAAGACATATTTCCCGTAACAATGGGTGACCTGCTCCACTTTTTATTCTGGATTTTAGACTTTCGAAACTCTCTAGAAACTCTTCACTCCTTTACATCTGGTCTACAAAAACAAGGCATACGTCCTTCAACTGTCCGGTCGTCAGGCTTCTGATAAACACTTGTAAAGGGAATCACAGGACGATCTAAAGGAGAGATGGCTGTTCCTGCACCAACCCATGACAAACAATCAAGCACAGAGGACCGTTTTTTAAAATCAGATATCACTTGTTTTGTAGATTTTTGCCATGGAGGCTTCTCTTGTACAGAAAACAACAGTGATTCCGATGTTCATGCAATAACAAGTTATCAGGGATGTGATCCGGAACCGCGGGGATACAAGCAGGACCTTGTCTGAAATGTGCTGAAGTGCCATGAACAAAAACTGATGTCCTGAAAATCAGTACGTATTGTGATAGATAATGATGTGATTGTTCCGGTTTTCTCTTTCTGTTTGCCTGTAAATCCTCATTTTAAACAACATGTAGAAACAACACACACATTATATTATAAAATCTAAGTCCAATATTATTAGAAATATAAATGAAATGTAAAGATAATTCTTGTTGGTGAGGTTCTGGAATTTTAACTAAGACATTTATTAATTCTGCAGACTAACATTCATCCTTTCAGTTACTTCAAAATGACATTTTCTGTGGTTTAAAACCTAATGTACTAACATTTTCCTCTTTTTACGGAGCAATTCTTTATCTCTAATTTCTATTCTAGCTGTATGAAGAACTCTGTTTTCATGAAACAGTCTAGAGGCTAATCAGGGGTTAGCCAAAGAGCCAAATTCCTCGGTGGCCTAAAGGGAGGCATAGTTCCTCCAGCAGGTTCTGACTCATTTCCAGTATCTCTTCCCAGTTGGACATGCCTGAAACACACCAACACCGAGGAAAAAACAGGATTCAATCAAAGCAGGGGAGCAGCAGAGGAGGAAGCTCATGGCCTTTCTTAGCCGTTGGCCCACAGAGTGATGCCACAAACACACCATCAGACCCATGTCGTAGACAGAGCCGTACTCCAGAGCTTTACCTTCCGCTCAGCTCCTGTTTTATCACAGCAGACCAAAGCAATGCCATCGTTCCTGCCGCCATACGTCTCCATCATCCCATCACTGCCATCATCATCATCCCTAACCGGTCGGACGTTACGACTTTGAATTTTCATGTCTAGAAGAAGAAAGCCGCTGTGAACCACTGGAGGGCAGGAAGACGGTTTCTAATCCCACTGTCAGAACAACATCATCTTCAAAAGGATAAACTTGTAACCCAAGTGATTCTACATGTTTCTGTCCACTAAGAAAATCTTTGGCACTTATGGGCCCAGTAGGAGTTCAGCACGTTCTACACACAAGTTAAACTTTGTGCTGAAGATGCAAAACCAGATATGAGGAACTTTAGTTTAAAGTTTAGCCTGGTCCGTCTCTAGCAACACCAGGTGGCTTCCTGGACCACCGCCTCGATCTGCTGCTCCACAGGCCTCCTATGAAGCACGGCGGAGGCTGTTCACCAGCGACCACCTCCAGACATTAGGAGCATTCAGCACCTCAGGGAAAACCTGGACACCTTCTCATCATTACCTTTAGCCACAGGGACGTTCTCACCTTCGTCTCTGGACTCATAGGAAAGGAAGGATTTCCTTAGATCTTTTTACCTGTAAACACTGTCTTAGTCATAAGCAGCAGCTCCAGAGCTCCAGAGTAGGACAGTTTGGTTCTAGAGATGAATCCTGACTATTTCTAGTTATTAGTACTGCTCAGCTGCCCACCAGAGATCTTCCTTCTTCCCTACCTACAAGTTAGCACTTGATGTCTGTGAAGCTGTACAGGTCCTTAGTGTCACCTTCAACTCCTGCACCAGAAACCCTCCCTGCAGCTGATAGGTTCACATGGTGGCGGACCCCTGTAGCTGCCCGACGGTCCGGCTTCGCTGAGCCCGAGGAACCCAGCCTGCCCGGCCAGACTGGATCGTAGTCTGCTAAACTGCTGTTGACTCCAGCCAATCACAGCGCAGAAGGCGGGACTTTATGGTGCGCGATTCACAGCACCAGAATAGCCATACCTTTGCTGCTAGCATAAAAACAAGCTGGCGGCTGCAAGGGAGCAAAGTTACAATGAAAAATAAGACGACTAGAAGGCAAACTTTGTTTCCTCAGATGTTCTTTAGGCAAAAGCGTCAGAAATCGTTCAGAGTTTCTTCAACGGCTCGACATGTTTCACAGAATACAAAAACAGACCATCGCTTTAGGTTTTGTAGTTATCTGATTGGTTGTAACCTGATGAGGTTGACCCTGTTAGTTGCACCTTTGAAATGGAGCTCTACCAGCTCTCTACCAGAGCGTTGTACGCCGTGTTTACGTCGTACCAGTCCGGCTGGCCAGGACCCAACCTTCAGACCTGTGGGTACTCCGATATCAATAGTCCTGGTTTGGGGAAACTGGAAATGAATCTTTTAGGACAGAGTTGTGTAAAATGCGAGTTTATTATATCGACTTTATGCATTTAAGATGTTAGTATATTGAAGGGGTGATAAGGAGAGGAAGAGCAGTGAGATGCACGTGTACAGAGAAGTCAGGAAGTATAGATGCATCACACTGTTCAGATGCTTTTAATAGACATTTATGAAGACATAAAGAGAGAAAAAGATGTTTGATCTAGTTTATAATACATTCTGAACTTTACTGGTAAAGTTTCATGTTTTATTATTATTTTTGTTTGAAAACCTAGAGAACATAGCCTCCTTACATTTAATGAATGACGAGGCTCTGATGGCAAGACGATGGGTCCCGACCCTGGAAACCCTCAGAGCCACAGAGGACATGTCTCTTTGTTTTGTTTCATGCACCTCAGTAAACAGCATTTTGCTTCTGTAAATGTGAAGGCGCCTCTTTTTTAAAGCCAACATACGACATAAGAGGACATGCTCACTGTTTACATGGAGTCACTTTAATGCATCCATGGCTGCAGCCTGCAACCATCCATCATCCAACCAGCTCTCCTGAGGCCAAGCGGACGATGTGCCAAACAGTCAGAGGAGCAGGCAGAGCTTCTCCAACACTAAACCTGAGCCGACAGAAGGACGAAATAATGTGAAAACTTTCCATAACTTTACTGCATCAATGGAGGACGAAGAGAGCATCTGCATGTCACCTATCTTTTACTTCTTCTTTTTTTGTTGTTTTTTAATCAGATCAACCAGTCGGCCTGAACCCTTGTGACCGGCTGCATATTAGTGTTTGATAATGATAGCCGTTAGACGAATATAAACGATATTAATTGCAGTACTAATGTTGTTCCTGTTATGTAGGTGTATGCTTTTTAAAACTGAATTCTCCTGGTTTTGTTTGTAGCTTGTTTTTGTTTTGTTTTTTTTTCTAAAAGCTGTTGTTTGTTTGGCTGGTTTTCAAGCTTCATAGGAAAAACTCTTCAACGTGACAAAAGTCTGAAACACGAGTAACACGAGCCAAGGGCATCACTTCAGCTCCTGCTAAAAGGACACATATCATTTCTGCCGTGACCACAGTTTGTCATCAGGATGTCCTGACAAACACTCAGACGTAGAATCATCACCGTTCACTGCTGACTTGGTGACTGGTTTTCCTTTTTCTATTAAAACAACGAAACTTTAAAAAAATAAAACTTTTCAGCGGTGAAGTTGTACGTTTAAGGCGATTTGTGGCTCATTTTGAACATATTTCCTTATGAATACATGAATCGGAGGAAGAGTCCTGGATCAGATCAGGGTGACATTCAACAGAAGGCCCGGGACAGAGTGCAATCTGGATCAGGATCATTATGCATGTTGATCCCATTAGGGACCAAAGCTGGCAACTTTCATACACCTTAAACTGGTTCAGCAACACATTTCATTGTATTCTGGGATGTTTCATGGCGTAGACTAACTCAGAGCCCCGAGGTTTTTAGTTAAAACAGAAACTGTTTTCCTGCTTTGTCTTGTTCACCAACAAAGAGCAGAATGTTTCAAAACCATCTTTGTTTCTGTCGTTTAAACCCACAGCGCTGGCTTTGTTATCCACTCACCTGAAGTTATAGTTAAATGCTATTCATAGAGTAAAATCATCCTGTCAGATTGGTAAAAAAGGTTTTATCTAAACAAAGCTGATTGCATTGACTCATTGACTGACAGCAATCCCTCACACAGCATGCATGCAGCGACAGTGGAGAGGAAAACTCCCTTTGAACAGGAAGAAACCTCCAGCAGAACCAGGCTCAGTGTGAGCGGCCATCTGCTGAGGGGGGGTTCAAGGAGACAGAAGCAGAGATATAAGCACTGATCTATGAATACTTTCTATGTTAGTAAAGCTAAAAGTAAACTAGATTCGTAAGTGGGATGAAAGAGAGAACATCCAGTGAGAGCCAGTAAAAGCAGAGCTCATATTTCTAGGAGAGAAACGGGACTAAACACTGAAGATCAGGGCAAACTGAATCAACATTAATTTTTAATCCTTAATTGGATTTAGGTCTGAACTTTGCAGCAACCATCCTAGCTGGTGTTGGGCTGGGTGGTTATTTACCACTGGAGATCATCCCAGCACCATAGGAGGATGAAGGCCATCCCACTGACCTCTGGCTGGAGGTCGCCTCTGTCTTCATCGCCCAGTTTGTTCAGCAATGATCTCTAAGTGGCCTTTGAAGCCAGAAACAAACCTGAGATCAGCAGTAGATGTCATTTAGGAATAAAGCAACAAGTCATTTGATTCATTTCCTTCTGCTGTGTTTTTCTACCCACTGTGTTTGTCGATCATATGACATCCCAGAGCCTGAAGTCTGTGGCTGTAATTAGTGCCAATATGTAGAAAAGGTGTATGAATAGTTTATTCAGGCAGCGGGTAAAGATACTCCTGCAGCCTCCTCAGCGGGTTTCTGGTTATGGAAAGGAAATAATTTGTTGTATCATGACTTTATATTTATGTTGTTAATATGCAAATGTCACTTATAAGGGGTTTTGACTGTATTCACAAATGAACACTCATTGTGTTGATACTTGGTTTGTAATCTGACTATTTACAGTAAATATTAAACATGCATGCTCTCCACATGATCTCTGTGTCTACTGTAGATTTTATTGTGTTTTAATAACTTTCTATTGTTTATGTTGTTTTTTGAGGTTAGGGGCTGTTTGACTTAGTTTTCTGTCCACTAGAGGGCAGTAATGTTCCTTCTCCTGACCAACACAATTGAAACACAAGTTGTTGAAAATCGTCAGATTCTGGACTAACAGAAAAAAAAACTCATTCACGATTAACATACTTAATGAGTGAATTTTTAAAGAAAATAATTTTAAATGTTCTCTGTTCTCTTCTTTGTTGTTTAGCTGTAATCGCATTTATTTTCCACTCCTCTCAGTGCTGGAAGCTGCAGTTTTGAATCAGCCCTTCATTCATAATCCACCCAGAGGAGAAGACATCTCTGCTCTGTTCTCTCCTAAATCATTTTAAACATTTACTACAAACAAATCCTCCCAAAAGCTGCGACCTTAGAAAGGATGGACCAGACAGCAGCCGCTGCCTAAACCAACAAATAGGTGTAAATGAGAAGAGAGTTCAGCAGGGAAAATATAAAAAAGAAAGACTTTAATACAGCAGTAAAGGAAAGCCTGGAAGGGGCTGTTTATTTCTAATTATTTCAATTCAAAATGTATTTATACAAAAACACATTTAACCAAAGTATCTGATAATAATTACTGCATCACAAATACAAATCCATATAAAGTATAATTACAAATAAAGAATGATCTGAGTATGTCTGTTCTTAATATAAGATAATTAGACATTATACTGCAAATGAGATAATAGAGCTTTTTTTCACTTTTTTATTTTAAAGGTCAATCATGTTATCACCGTAAATTATCTTATTTACTTGCTTAAATCAAGAGAAAATAAACCAATTTCAGGACTTAAGAGTTAAACATTTATTTTTTAAAAAGTGCATTTTTATTAGAATTATAATGACGGAAGATTAGAACATCAGAAACAACCTGAATCAACCATAGAAGCAAAGGAATCAAAGCAAAGCTTAACAAGTCATGTCCAGTGAGGCAAAGTAATGGAGTATTTGATTACACTAGTTGAGTACAAAGTATCTTCAGTCATTTTGGGGGTAAATTATAACTTTCACTCAACTACATTTCAAAGTATTGTAGTTTCTACTCCACTACATTCATTTGAGATCAGATTAGCTTTATAATCAACTCTTGGTGTTTTTTAATGCATTTGTTTACACTATGTTTCTCTTGGTTTGTTGTATCTGTTTAGGGTCCAATGGGAGCTCATTGACTTTGACATGATGAGGAGGTAGAAACTACCTCCACGCAGAACTGAAATGTGTCGGATAGCAGCTCGGAGGACTGAGTCTGGACTCCACTGTTTTAGAGATTTAATCAGATTCAACAACGTTGAGGAACTCAGGGCATTTTTATGCTGAAGTTTTTCTACAGGTAGCAGGACGGTTCTACGGGTCGATGTATGAGGAGGTTTCTGGAGGTTACAGCCATGTATTCATCTTAGAAAATACTTCAGTGCCTTTAAATGCAGGAACTACTGAATACTTGAGTCTTTTCATAAGTGAGTACTTCAGTACTTTAACTGGAGTAGATTTTTCACCGAGCAACTTTTACTTGTAGTTGAGTAAAAATTGACCAAGAGTATCGATACTTTTACTCGAGTACTACAGTTGAGTACTTCGTCCAGCAGGTTTAATCATCTGGAAATGTGCAGAAAATGTTTTAAACATAAAGAAAGTGATGTGGTTGAAGACTTGGAGCATTTAGGAAGCAGCTGAAATCTGTCAGAGCTCAGAAGGCCTCACTGCTGCTCCGTGTGGCGTCTGTAGCAGCAGCATCTGATGACAGGTCTGATTACAGCCTGGAAAAATGTATTATTTCCTTTTTCTAAATGAGACACAAAGGTCTTTCTAACACCTACAAGCATCTTTGATTTTTATGACATTTGCTTTTAAAAAAAGAAATGTTCATGGGTTCCATGAAGTCCTCCATCAGCTTTTGCTGCTAACAGTGTTCAAAGTATCTGAGATCAGTGAGAACACGACTCTGCAGGGACGGGTTCACACAGAAGGAGAGTTCATCAGCATTTCATACAGAAAAGCCAAACTTTATTCATGTTAGACACAAAAACAAACATAAAGAGTAAAACCCAAAACAAACAAAGATAAAAACAGGATCATTTATTTACATCTCAGTAGATATTTTGGGTTAGAAACAAAAATAACTTTATTTCCTCCATGATGTGAAGACAAGCAAATATCTGTTATTATTCTACAGTCTCCATTTTCTACACAAAGTTCAGATTAAAATCATTTTTTTCTTGTTTTCAACACACATTAACCTTTGCTTCCTCCATCTTGAGGGTCGGGGAGAAAAAAAAAAAAATCAGTAAAACTCTGATCTATACGTGTTTTAATGTCCCCGTCAGAAGCAACAGGCTGGTCTGTTCCTCTAAAAGCTGCAGCCGCTGCTCCGCGGTTCTGCTGAGGAGAACCTTCCTTCAGCTCAGCTTCTATCTTCTTTTGGTTCCACCGAAGCCTGGGAATCAAACAGACGTCTGTCAGACAGATCAGAATCGAACCATAGAAGAAGAAGCAGACCTCCATCGCTGATGCTACAGATTTACTCAATATAGCAATACCTTTTCATTTTATATCAAAACATCACAGTATAGAAATAAAGCATTTCTCACTGACTGATGTTTCCGGTTTTTATGAAATTTTATGTGTTTTTAAGCTAATATTTATTAAATGTGGAATGTTTTTTCATAAATGATGGAAAATATTCGTCCTAAGTTTGTACGACATCTGTAGAGGCCGTTCTTAGCCGTCGTTCTGAGGCTTTGATTTTTTCTACATCGATATTGAAATTATATCGTATTAATTGAAATTTAAAAAATGTATCTTGATATAAATTTTAGCGTTTAGCGATTATATTCTCTATTTATTTTTGTCCATATTTATATTTCTGCCATTCACACACAATTCATTTAAAAGGAAAAATATTTATTTTTCTTAATTCTTTATTCAGAAATGTTGACTTAGAAATTGAATTTATGACTTTTTAGATTTGGAAGAATATTGGACAGACTGATCAAATTCTGAATTGATTGATGCAGAATAATCCAGAATAACAGATTATTGTGGAAACGACTAGAGTTGTTGTTTGTGGCTGGGATGTGAATCAGAGCGACCAGGAACAATGACTCCGGTCTAAACCGGTCTAAAGTTTTCAAACCAAAGATCAGAAATCATCAGACTTTAACTTCTAGACTGGAACCAAACTTTGAACATAAACCTAAACTTTAATCTATTCCGTTTAACAGCTGATTTCGTGGATGTTTGCAGCGAGCGGACGCCGGCTCATCCCATTCTACGGTGACGGTAAAAACAGGAAGGCAGCAGAATCGGACCCAAAACATTTGGACCAGATTCCTACCAGCTATAAACCTGCTGTACCTGAAGCGGTACGTGTCCCAGAGGAGTGGTGCTCCCTGGCTGGACGGGGGCTGCAGGGCTGCGTCCTGGAGAACAGGAAACAGGAAGCATGAAGCAGGAAGCTGATCAACCTCCATCTCTAAACTCCACCTTCACTCACCTCTGACGGCCAAACAGATATCCCAGCATTCCTCCTGTCCCCATCCCAGTCCAGAAGCCTCCACCTGTGCCGGGAGCAGCACGGCCTCCTGGGTAATGTTGTCCATTGGTGTAATCGCTATGGAAACCGTAGCCTGGATTGGATCCTCGGGAGTCTGAGCAGGAGACACAGGCGGGGGGGCAGATGTTAGGAAGGCTGACATCATCCCTGCGGTTCTCCTTCTGATCACATACCTGTGTAGTCAGGCTTGAATCCAGGAGGGGGGGGTCCTCCCATGCTGTGCGGGGGGGTACCCTGAGGGAAGCCTGTCTGCCCCCCACCGTGTCCCCACTGGCCGGCGTCCCCACTCAGGAACAGCTTGTAGACGCCATAACCTAAGAGAAGAAGCACAGCGACCACCAGCAGCCCGCCTGACGACTCTCTGTCTGAGGAGTGGTACTGGTTCTGGTTCTGGTACTGGTTCTGGTTCTGGTTCTGGTTCTGGTTCTGGTGTCGGTGATGCTTGTTACCAAAAAAACTGCTGAAAAAAGAAGAGGCAAGTCCTCCAAGTCCTGGGGGGGGCAAGACAAGACAAGAAGGAGAAGAGCTGAATGTTCGTGTTCAATGAAAACCTTCTGCTTCCTTCCATCTTCTTCTTACCCCCCCACTCCTGAAATCCACCGTGGGAGCCGGAGCTGCCTGGACCTCTCCTCTGCCCCCCCTGGGTCAGCTCCAGGGTGAACTCCAGTCCACAGGAGCCCTTCAGGATGTAGTCATCAGACGGGTGGTTGTAACCCTCACAGCTCACCTCAATGCGACCAAACCTGCAGGCGTTGTCCAGGTCGGCCTTACACTCCCACTGAGAGGAACAAAACAGAAACACCCAGAGGGATCAAGGATAAACATGAAACCAGAGGCTGAGCCAATGGGTCATCAGCAGAGGGCCTCACTGCTCACAGACCGAGTCCGTTTCTGTCCAGGAAACAGGAAAAGCTCAAAGACGCACATTGTTGCTTTTTCACTACATCTAAATAACTGATACGTTGATTTTAAAAATGAACCTTTGAAAAACTTCTAAAATAAAAAAAAATGGTTTGAAGAAGAACTTTTCTCTCAGATTTTATTTTTTCTGGTTTGTTTTATAAAAGAAATCATCTCATTTTTCCTTTTTTTCCACCGTTTAATTTTTTCAAATTGTATATTTTTATTTTTCTGTTTAAAATTTTAGTTTAATTTTAAAATGTATCTTTTCCAGATTGAGTTTTACTTTTTTTCTCTTTACTTCTGGGTTCGGCTTTCGTCTGCAGTCAGAAATACAGACGCGTTTCTATCAGTCTGTCGTTTTGATTGTTTGACTATTGAAGAGCGAGTGTTCAGGCTTGAAGGGACGAGAATGTGTGAAACGCAATCAGAAAAAAATTTATAAAACTTTATCTGAAAAACATACATTTGAAAAATAAAATCTGCAAAAATAAATGAAACTTGACTGACTGAGCTGATGTAAAGCTACTTGCTGCTCTGCTGATTTCGTTCCCTTTTCAATAAATCAAGAGCAATGAAGCAGCACCCTTAGCATTACACTGCCACCACCGTACCTGGACATCCACGCCGTCCCAGCCTCTGTTCACACATTGAACCACCTCTGGGATGAAGGTGTGACAACCTGCAGAGCCGCCGACACACTTCAGCTGAGGAACCGGGCTGGAGCGCCTGGCTGTGGTGTAGCGGTTCTGGTAGAAGGTCAGAGCCTGGATGTCCCTCAGCAGCACACTGTCTGCGTGGGTAACGGAGGGGAGACACTTGGTTCATTTATTAACATTAACTGAACAAAATATTTAAATGTAATTTCAGACTCAATGTCAACAAAAAAACACACCCCAAATAACACAATAAAATGTAAAGATAAGGAATTAGATCGATGTTTAAATCCCCTAATTAGAGGAATGTTTTGCATAAAAACATGTTACTAACTGAACTGTTGCTGCCGTTGTTTTTGTAGAACATTTAAAGGAAAGTTAAAGTCTAGAAAACAGACAGAAAAACACTCAAACTTAATGTTCTTTTGGTTCATCGTTTTGTTTTCATCCAACTAATCCTACCTGGATCTGCTTCTGTGCGCAGAGGCGAACTAGGCGGAACATTACAGCCTTACAGGCTCCTGTAGTTCAGGCTTTTAACGTGTTGTTGCAACGACTGACTGAAACATCGCGAGATTAAAATTTCGATAATTGACACACATTTGCATGAAGAACGTTGGTGTAGAAGTAAAAAAACAAACTCGGAACTAAATATTGTCTCATAAAGAACAAATGACGCGATTATGATGAATTAAAGGAAAAATGTTGAATTATCATTTTTGCTTCCTTTCAAATTATGACCAACTAAAAGAGGGGTCCTTGTTTTCTCTTATATTGCTGGTAGTAAAAAAATACCACAGGGTATTGCTTTGGGATCCAGATGGGACAGATATTTAAAACTGAAAGCAAACCGACCTTGATTCCAACTGTAGGTGGTTCCAGAAAACACCAACAGGAGCCAAATAGTCGAAGAAATCAGCTCCATCTCCTCAGTTGAAAACCTGAAGTGTCTCTTCACCAGCTTTGACTGGTTTCTAGCAAAAGAAGCGTTAAAATGAACCGTATCCCCCTCTTTTCTATGGCTGACACAGAGTTTGTTTATTTCGGTGTAGTGCGCCTGGAAAGCTTAACTTCCGGGTGCGTCATCGTTTGAGGACCGAAACCCGACATCCTCGGTACTAGAGCGCCCTCTGCTGTACCTGAACTCACCCTGCACATAGATATACGAGAAGCTAGATGTCTCACCCGCTGCTGAACAAAGGACTCGAACTTCCGTACTGGCGGCCATCTTACCACAGTCAGCCCGCTCACTAAATAAACTGTAAAATTGCATGTTTTTTAAATATCCCAAATTTGCTCAATTTTCAACGGATTTTCGAAGGGTTTGGTTTGTTATAAACATCAAAAGTGTAGTTACGACACTACACAATTATGAATAATTATAACCATTGGGTTTTCATATAAAAATATCAAACACATAAGGAATTAATGTTAAATTAAATGGGCTACTAAAACGTGAGACATCTAGCCTTTACTATGTATACCGCTGACTGTGCAGGCCGCTAACATTCAGCTAGCTGCTAGCCCGTGATGCTAGTCTGACCATAACTATAATATGTTATGCATCTTTATAAACTGCCTAGATTGTGTATTAAGCCAAGGTGTCATCAAACCCTTTTATCTGGATTAAAAGTGTCTTATTGTTCTGATGAAATCTCATGGTCTTAAATTTACCGTTTTTAGTCAGCTGGGAGATGAAAACTGTCAGAATGATCAGAAAGATTTGAAAACCTCAGCTTGTGTATATTACTCTTTATGTTTTATTAGAGTTACAGAAATAAATCCACTTTCCATTAAGGCTTATTGTTTATAAGAGTGGAGGCGTTTTAAAACAGGCAAACCTATAACAGCCTGTACTTTTTATCCACAGTCAGGCTCTCCAAACAGAAACAAGAGACAAAGTAGTAAAAAGAGTTTATTTCATCACTCCCCCCGATTGTTTGGCCCATATTATTAAATCTCTGCTATAAGTTAGATATTTACATCATTAAGGGCCTCTGAACTTCATTTACATCGTACAAAATGTTGCAAACATGATCAACAACAAACCCAAGCCCTCTTCTTTGGAGCAGAAGCAGACATCCCCCCCCCCGCCCCGTTTATATCAGACACGATTATAAACCCCTCTGATCACAAACAGCTATCAGTTCACAGTAATCTGATCCCCTGAAGGTATTCCAGTAAGGCGAGCAGTCCCAGTCCTTGACAGTTCTCATAAATTCAGACATGGAGAAATGAAATTGTGCTTGGAATGGTCAGTTTGGAGCCGGAGCCACAGGTTAGAGTTCCTTCAGAAAGATCTGCACCTTCCTTTAAGCTTCAGAGTGCAAAGGTGTTTTCAATTCCAGCAAAACAAAAACAACTTAAGCTAAAGATACAAAGGTTAGAGAGCTGCCATGTTTAGAAAATTAATTTAGCTCATGTTTCAATTTCCTATTCAACCAATAGATTTGTTTTGATAGAGAGAAGCAAGGAGTAAAGCCATGGAGTGTCACGGACCAATCAGATGGTCGGCCTTTGGCATCTGATGAGCAAATCACAATGAAAACATCTATGAAATGATTCAATTTGATTCGTTCACCTTCCTGAACTGACAGTTATAGCAAAGATTAGGAAACAGAAATAAAAAGCATGTAAACAGCCACCAGAAAAGGCCAGAGACACAAAACCAGCTTAATGTTAACCCAGCAGCTCCTCCTGAGGACCGGCTGTCTCAGCTCCTCTTCCCTGGAGGGGGAGAGGTCCTGCTGAACCCAGGACGAACCTTGGAGGCCTTTTTTTTCTATTTTTTTGGGCTGACAGCCACAGTCCAGTCATTCAGGATAAAACTCTCTGTCTGGATACATTTAGTGGTGCATGTCCTCATGAAAAATCACGTTTCTCCCATCGAGTGCTGGAAAGTCTTCATACAGCGACAATGTTGTTCATCTCCCATTTCTGAGAGCTTTTACTGACGTCGCAGTCCGATATGAACACTTTGTGGAGCAGGTCTGAGCGGTCCAGGCATTTACCTGCAGAGAACAAACCCACCTGTGAGCATCACTGCAAAACATTTTGATTACACCTTTAAAAGCTTTACTCTATCGATTTCTCTTCACAGTAAAAATGTCAAGAAGAACAGGTGATGTTAGATCTGAAGAACCGCCTCCTTTCAGGTCCTCAAATATATGAAATGTTGAGTCACCTTCAGCGAGAATAAAAAAACAGATTCACCAGAATAAGGTTCTGTTACACTGTGCTGTCTGGTTCATGTTGGTCCCTGATGAAACAACAATGCATCCTGACAGTTAAAGTCTTTGTTTTTCCATCCACAGGTTCAGGAATTCTGAGAATAAAAAGCTGTAACACCCAAACTGCACCAGTAGGGGGCAGTCATGTCAACAATAAAACTACATCTTTAGGGAGATCTTCCTATGATTCTGTCCAGGGAATTATAGGTCATTTTTATCAAACATTTAAAAGAAAACAGACACATAGAGAACAAACTCTGCCTCAGTGTGAGGATCTAACACTGAGCTTCATCCTCGTTTCTAATCCGACCTTCACCTCTGACTAGGATCAACAGCTGGAAGAGAAGAGGAGGAGTCTGATTCAGCAGAAAGCTGGAAAGGCCTGGGCAGAATGTCTCTGCAATCAATCACCATCGGTTCAGATTTTACAGCTTCAAATACTCTTCACATTATGTAAAACTTTAAAGTCTTTGACTAGGACATCAGGATTCGTTCACCAATCAGAGGTGAGTGGTACTGTGAGGATCACAGACTGACATGCAAGAACCTGACAGCCTAAATAACAAAGTCGTGATTCAAACATGGAGCCTATGTATCATCCGCTGCTAATACTTGAACTACATGCATTAAACTGGCAGAGCTGATAAACATTCCTTAAAATCAGTGCATTTGCCTGTAATTTGAGCAGCTAAATCGGATCATCTGCCAGTGGAACTGAGCACTTTTTGCCCATAAGATAATTAGATATAATGCCCTTCAAAGAAGACCGTTGAGCTAATTTGTCTTGTTTTAAATCTAAATAAACTTATTCCAAGGGAAAATTGTCTGTTATCTGTTAAAATCAAGAAGAAATACATTCATTTCAAGAAAACAGACTGACTTGTATTTACATTTTTACAGTGAATCTGTTTAAAAATTATAGTTTTAAGATAAAACCAGAGATGAAAACAAGAAAGTCTGAGGAAGGTTCTGGTTGGGTTTGAACAGCACAGACACAGACCAGGACCATGCAGATGTCTCACTAAGGCGCCTCACATCAATTTCCAGGTTGTTTCTCTAAAGAATGGATGAAAGGAGGCGCCTGTCTGTGGAAACCGACCCACAGCTGAGCTCAGCCTCACCGATCCAAACTCCCTGAGGTGGAAACAATGAACAACTGGTGGAAACTATCTGCAGACATTTACCTGTTGGAACATGAGTGAACCGATGGAGATCCTGAAAAACAGAAGGAGAGGAACAGATGAAAGCTGGTCATCTATCGTCTGCAGGTGACAGAGATCACTGTGAGGTTCTGACCTTGAAGTAGCTCCACTCTGTGTGCTGGTTCCTCTCACAGTGTGTGATGATGACGGCTGAACTGTCCCCTGTGGTCAGGCACTGGTCGTACTGCATCAACTGGTTGGCTTCATTAATGCGGAACAGCTGCACAAACACAGTGGGGTCATGAGTTACAATTAATTAACACCATTTATTTATTTATCTAATACATGATTCAAGTCTTCATTATAAATAAGAATTGATTTTGGGACAAAGTGTGTCTGATGTCAACTTGCCTTTTTATGCAGATAACAGTTTATTGACTGGAGCTTCTCCTACTGACTCAGTTAGATTTTATTGAATGTAAAACATGTTCCTAAAACTGATAAAACCAGATAAACATATTTTTCAGATCCAATGGGCCTCAAAAGATTCCCTCAGTGTTCGATTGTTGGGGAAACCAAATACAGCAGCAACACATGTAGAGATCTGGTCATTTTTACCGATGATATTTTCAAAACAAGTTGTGTTTAGCAGCTAGAAGGCAACGTCTAGGAGCAACAGTATGTCTGTTGGACTATGCTCAATCAAATGGTCAAATGTCCCTTTAAATAATCAAAATAACATCTAAAATGATCCATTAAATAAAGACACGTCATTAAATAAAATACATTTAATCTGGTCACCTCAGCTTTAGTTGTGAATGAATACAGAGTGAACTAACCAGACGTGTTCTAAGGGTCGCCAGCCGGCGTCACTGAAGGTTAAAATGATTGGAAACTTCTGCCTTCAACAATAAAACCTTTGGCTCCCAATTCTAGATCAAAGTTCAGAGTTTTAACAGTGGCTGATTTTCAGACCACTCCAGAAGTAGATCCATCAATCTGTGCTTCACTGACCCTCAACATCTTTCATTAAAACCTCCAGTTTTCTTTGCTCCATCCTGTCAAACCCTCAGTCTGTCTGAACAGACGTCCAAACCGAGCTACAAGCTGACGCCACTGTTTAACCGCTACCGTTAGATGTGTGTAACCGATCTGAGGTCTGTCTGAAGGACACTTGTCAGGATTAAATACTGGGAATATTGAGAGAAACTGAACCCAAATGAATCCTTGCTGTTCTAGAGATCCATCTGCAGGCTGGACTCATGAGATTTCTTAATGATTCAGAAAACAAAGAAGCAGAATGTTTCTCTCTCTATCTGTCTCTTCCTCTCCTTCCTCCAGGTTTCCTGTTCACAGTCGTCTCTATAGAAACGGAGGCTCTTCCTGTTAGGTTTTAATGAACTTTGTCCCCCAGGAGCCCTTCAAACCATACAGCTCAGGTTGTTACCTGGTTCCCCCCCATCCGGTGGCAGGGGCCCATTTCCAGGTTCCCTCCATTGGTGTGCCCCATGCTGTCGATGCAGTAGCTGGTATCAAACCCTCGGATCTGCGCTCACAGAAGCAGCAATTATGAAGTAATCATGGTGAGTCGATCCACAGAACGGGCGGCGCTGTGAGAGGCTTACCTCCCCCCACTCCACGTTCTTTGGAGGAAGAGGATAGTGCAGTGGGATGTCGTAGGCGATCTCCTCCATGAACCATTTGAAACTTTTGCATCGATGCTCCTCCCTGGAAAAGGTTTGATAGAAAACAAAGTGAACCGTTTGATCCACGATAATGATTCATTGGACTGTTTCCCCTCAGCTGGTGGAACTAAATTCACACTAAATGAAATGTTTAGGAGCGTCGTCCAAAAGGACCCGACTCTAAAAATAAAACATCCTCCAAGTCCCTCGGTGTGTCTGGAAACATCAGAGCATCATCAATCAGCTACAAACCAAGAGAAACTGAACCAAAGTGCAGATAGATAACCGTGTTCATTCCCAGAGGGATTTCATTATTACAAAGAGCACATTTTATAAATTTATTGTAGAAATAAAAAAAATGCAATCAGAAATAAAACAGTGAAAAACATCTTAATTAGTTTAAAGAGTAACTTTGCAGTTTTCTCAGATTAAATTTTCAGATAACTTCTGTTTCTCCTTTTATTTAATATTTTATTTTTTCCACCTCTAGGGGGCGAACTTTCCTCTGGGGTGAAACAGCTGCTCTTGGTCAGACTTCCTGTTAGGAGAATATTTAACATGACTTCAGAAGTTGAACCAAATGTTAATTGTTTTTCTGCACTGACACATTATTGCAGTTATTTTGACTAAAATCTCATTAAAAAGAAAATTAATAATCTAACATAATCTGCTCTTGCTCAGTATATCAATCTCCAAACAAGATCAAAGACTTTTTGGATGAGATCTAAGATTGCAGGACTTCGATGTTTCATTGTGTTTCATTCCTGATTAGTTTTAATTTCATTTGTCAGGGTTAAAAACCAGGAGCGTCTGAAATGTTCTGTACCTGAAACGCTTCAGATCACCGATGTCTCCGTAGGCCAGGGTCAGAGTTTCAGGACGGCTGGCGTAGAAGTAGTCCTTATATTCATCCCACCACACCTCCACCACACGGACGTAGTTCTGGGAGCCGACAGCAAAGCATGAAGCTACAGCTCAGGCCAATAAATGCATCACTTTCTAAACACAGTGAGAGGAAACCTGAAGGAAACTAACTGAGGAAAAAGACATTTTAGAAGCACAGCAGTCATGTTTGTCATATTACAGCCCCTCTGTTGGGGTCAGAGGTCACGTCATCAGCTGTTCTACTATAGAATATTACATCATTTTAGGCATAAAAACTGGCTCAGTTTCTTTCTCACACAGATCCACCTGTGGTGCCGGTTTACTGTTACCTTCTCTGACATAGAAAATGTTTATAGATCAGTGCCTCTATGTTCCTTTTCTACATCTGCTTCTGTCTCCTTGAACCCCCCCCCCCCCCCAGATGGCCGCTCAAACTGAGCCTGGTTCTGGTTCTGCTGCAGGTTTCTTCCTGTTCAAAGGGAGTTGTTCCTCTCCACTGTTGCTACATGCTTGCTTAGTGTGAGGGATTGCTGTTTAATTACGGAGTCGATGCAATCAGCTGGTATTGGAATATTTGTACGACACCAGCAGCAGTGTTTTACAGGAGCTGCTGCTGTCCTACCTTTAGCGTGGGCGAGGAGCCAACATGTGCGGGTGGGGGGTTTCCCTGCCAGCCCTGCAGTCTGTAGATATGACCGACGCGGGAACACGGTACGAAGAGCAGCTGGCCGCCGCACTGCCAGATCTGCAGGACCAACCAGGAACAATTACAACCAAACAGACATTCAGCAGCCAGGAAGGCATCAGAGTCGTCTAAATATACCTTATATGAGATTTCAAAATTCTCTCCTCCCCATATCTGCAGCCCGGGATCATAGAGACCCAGCTCAAAGAAGAAGTCTCGCTCTATAGCAAACAGACCTCCTGCCATCGCTGGAGATCTACAGGAAGAAACGCACACATCAACAAGCAGCCCATCAGCTACTGTCACCTTACAGAGGTGGATTTAAAGAAAAACAGCGAGCTTAAGATGAAAATCAATGGGGGGGCATGTGAGCATGAGATGATCAGACAGACAGAGTCCCCTGATGACAAGAGATTAAAGAGGAAGTGATCAGACCACCTGGAACCTGCCTGTAAACAGAGGAAAGGTCCAAAAACCAAAGCCAGACTTTAGATGAAGACCCAACCGTCCTCTCCTGGGAGGCAGTGCTGAGCTACAGCTACTGCCCTGGAGGGTGGGGGTCTCCTGTGGGCTGCAAACAGCCAGAGGGAGAGTTTGACTCAGATGAGTGAGAGTCGAGCAGACAGCAGATCGTTTAGTGGGTTAGTTATGATATTTGGTTGGTTAGATATGATACACGTCACATTATATGGTTTCCAGACGCCATGTGGCGTATATCATAAGAAAAGTGGCCAGTTATTCCAGTCCAGATGAGTCAGGAGGTATTGCTGATTTGTACCTATATGGCTCAGTTACTGTTTTTCTCAGGTTTTTTTCCCTGTCTCCGAGCGGGATTCTCTTCCAGAGCATGCTCCAATCCCAGGCTCCTCTAGCAAAACCGTTCTCGTCTCCTCCACCCTGGGGCTCGATGTTGAACCTCTGGCCGTGGATGGAGTCGATCAGAGGCACCGTGCAAACAGTTCTGACGGAACGGACGTAGGGGGACGTGCAAACAGGACACATGGAGGGGAGGGGGGGGGAGTGGAGGACACCAACCAAGACAAAGCACAACACAGCACAGAACACGGAGGGTGTGGGAGATGGAGACAGAAAGAGATCAGGGTGAGTTTAACATGCTGAGTAGAAGTACCGGTATGGTTCGGTGGTATATTTTCTCTTGGCCTTCTCTTTCTGGCTAAGTGGGACTCTCTTCCAGAGCAGGCTCCAATCCCATGCTCCTCTAGCCAGGCCGTCCTCATCTCCACCCTGCTGCGGCTCCATAGTGTACTCGTTACCATCTATATAATCTATCAGGGGAACTGTGCAAACTGTCCTACATGTAGACACACACACACACACACACACACACCTTGGTATCCAGATGTTCGGCTGCATGGAGGGAAACTTGCTCCGTTTTTGTTGCAGACAAAAAAAACACGTTTCGAAATTTGAATCGCAAAACATGTTATGGATTAGAAAAAAAGACAAATTAAAATAGAGAAAAAAACTTTGAAAAACAAATGTTCAATATAAAAAGGTTTTGAGTCACTTTGCTGTTTTCTCTAAATATATATTTTTTGCTTTTTTTACAGGTTTTTATTATATTTGTAATTTTTTTTTAAATAACAGAATTTATATTTTACTTTTGTCAAATTTCTCCTTTTTTTAGACAAAATGTGACTAATTTCAATGCAACTGGAAAAGGATGCAATTCCTTAAACTCAATGGGACAAATAAAAAAGATTCAAAATATAAAATCTGCAAAAGAAAGTTACATTTTTTTAACAATTTGAGAATTAAACATCTGTTAAAAAGATAAGAATAAAATATAAATAAGAAATTTGAAAGAGAAAACAGCAAAAGTGACTCTTTTTTTTTGATTAAAATGTTTTTCAAAGTTTAATTTCTAAATTGCTTTTTTAATCAAAACTTGTTCTTTGCAACAATAAAGGACCAAACTCCGTCCATAATGATACTGGAGCAGAAGGTCATGCAGACAGCAGAGACCAACAGTTGCATCCTGGTTGTACTTCAGTAATAAGCAGCTACAGTGAATCACAACAGCATTAAAAGTCTGTTTTTATCAGTAATCCCAACAGCAAGAATCAGAGAAAACATGACTTTTTATTATGTCTGGCAGCTTAGATGAAACTCTGACCTAAAAACCCAAAAATAACACTGCAGCTATAGATGGATAAGAAAAAACATTTTACAAAGAGCTCAGTGGAATATTATGTAAACCAGAGCAGGAACATGGAAAGTATCCTTTCATAGATCAAACTACGGTTGTTTTTGCTTATTAAAAAACCTAAAGTTTCAAGAGGAAAAAGGCTCTAAAATAGAAAAAACTAAAACAGTTTGGGTTTAGATTCCTGCTGAGCTTCATTTCTGAGCAGTCAGAAAGCGGCCCGGCCTACCTGTCCTCTGAGATGGGTCCAACAAGTGGAGCGTACCAGTTGATCCCGACCTCACAGTGAGCATCCAGGTAGATCAGCACCTACAAAATAAAAGCATGCGCCCGTCAGCAGACGTTTTAAAACTTCTTCATCATCAGTTTCCTCCCAGCACTGAAAGGCACCGTAAGCCTCAGAAAACTGCGGCGTTTCCTGGTCAGAACGCTTCTTATTTCATTTGCTGTAACCATGGATACGGTGAGATCACTAATAGATTATTAGATGCAGTGACACTGAGCCTCTATGAGGTCCAGATGTTTTACTAGAACCGATCTAATCTGGTCCAGACTGACCTGAGAAGAACAGCGATGGCAGATATAGCAGGAGGATTAAAAAACAGCAGAACAACGAGAAGATCGCCGCCGCCGCCGGCGTGTCAGAAGGCCAATCAAAGACGCTGTGAAACACACAGAGCAGCAGCTCCTACCTGTCCTTTAGTGGCCTTCTTGGCTCCAATGCTCCTGGCCTGGATCAGCCCCTCCCTCTTATCATTTCTGAAGAGTTTAACCAGACCGTTCCACTGCTTGATGTACTCCTCCAGACGCTCCTTCAGATGCACTGAAAGCGCAGAAAACAGAACATTTTACAACCAAGTTATCTGTAATTAGATGTTAAGGTGTGAAGAACCTTTAGATTACAGCTCAGGTACTGATGAAGCTGGTTTCTATAGTTTAACCTTTGACCTTCTGCAGTGAGTCAGTGGGTGAAATAAAGGTTCCTTTGCTGATCGTCTTCGCATTGGTTCATAATTTTATGCACTTAAAGGGAAACCTTCTAATCGCCCAGCAGGGAACAGCAGCAGAACATTTCTGTGGGCTCACTGAGACAAACTTCTGCTTCATATCAGACCAGTCGGCCTTTATAAGCTAATTATTTACAAACCAAATTAGGGTCAGCTGGACGACAAATAGTTCAATGTCAGAATGTTTTGAGGGGAAACATAGAGCTTTAGCCATGACAAAAATACAGAAGGATAAGAAAAAAATGAGAAGAAGAACAGATGAATGAGAATCAACCATGAGGCTTTGATGCAAAGAGTCTGATGTAAAACGCAAACAAAGGAAACTATAAGGCAACAGAGACGTATAACAAATTATAACAATCTCACTGAGGCCATCAGTGGTTTCCTGCTGCTGTGCAAAGCAGCTAAAAGTTAATTTAAAGCATTTTTTTAGGTTTGTGGTAAAAACTACAAACACCAGAATATAAAATGTTTTTTGCCAGCACGTTTTGATCTTTTTAGTCATTGTATGTATTAATAAACAGTTAAATCAAACTTCAGTAAGTGGAGTGATAAAGACCAGAGCTCTCTCTCTCTTCTTGGTAAATAAATAAAACCCATCCTTTGAGCAGTTTAACCCCCTTATAAATTCATTCCTGTTAGTTTTATGCTGACAGCTTTGCAGCAGCAGAGATCACATCCTGCATGCAGTGTCCGTCTCCTAAACAGCTCCTGGAGCAGCTTCTCTGATTGGTTGAAGCTCAGAGCTGAGCTCCAACGGCTCAGATTTCCCAAATGTTTGCTGCTGGACACTAAAACACTCAGAAAGCTCCAGAGGCTGGAAACAGGGAAAGACTCGCTGCTCCAGAAGCTTAAATGTCATCTCCTATAAACACTGGATGTTAGGCAGACGTCCTGATGTTTGGTCTGAGTCTGACATCTTGATGTGAGCAACAGGTTATTAATGTTCACTTTAACATTAATTCTTGCTCTGAATATCCCATTTTTCCTTTAATTGCTGTTCATCACTATGTGACGTTGAACTGGGAGGATAAAACATGCTGAAGTCCTGCGCAGACGTACAGCTCCTCTGTTTCTGGATGTAATCATGAGGCAACAACAAACCCACCTTTGTTACTGAAGTCGTCTATCAGGACGATCTCAGCCAGATACCTCCTGGGCGTCCTCTTGATGACGCTGTGCACGGTCCTCATCAGCGTGGACCAGCCCTCGTTATGAAACACTATGATGACGCTGGAGGTCAGCAGGCGGTCGTCATAGTGCCAGTATTTACACCTGGAGAGGAGGAACCCATCAAACGCAGTCAGGAGGAAGTTCTGCAGGCTTCATAATTCAGCAGAAACACATCTGGGTCTGTTTAGAGGCTGAGATCAATGATGTTAAAGGAGACGCCAGCAGGAGGCGCTACATCGAAAAACTGGAGGAAAAAATAAAACCTTTACTCAAATAAGATATAAAACAACAACATCAAATTACCATTTACTTTTCTCACCTCTGTTATAACAGATTTTATTGAGATGACAAACTCTTAATAATAATTATCCCACCTTGGCTGGAAGCTCGCTGATCTCCTGTTTCTAACAACCGACCTGAGTGAGTCTGGCTCTGAACTTTAAAGCTGCTCAGCCAAAACACACACAAAGACAGTCGAGAGATCGGATTTCTTTTGTCTGATTCTGATGGGAAAATAATAATATAATCTGGAATAAAGTAGAAATGTGTAAAAGTGCTGAAAGCCTCGGCTGCTTGAATCATTCTAAAAAAAACGATTTGTTTACAGCTGTTGACTGATCTGAACATTATTACTAGTCTTCAGTTACATTCATTTAATCACATCTTTTGTCATTTTTAATAAATCGTTTTACATTTTTATTCCAGCTTTATACATCCCTTTACTGGGATGTATAAAGCTGGAATAAAGCTGTAGTATTGCAGTAGTTTGACTTAAGTGAACGTTTATCATGAAGTTTTTACATATTTAGCATCATAATGTGCAGGTTTTCTTGGGCTGTTTTTTAAGAGACTTTTAGATCTCCTGCCTTTGATTACAGACTTATTTCTGCTTTGGATCAAACTAATTCAATAATAGGATTTATTGCTGATTTTTCCGCTGTTCCTTAATTCTTCTGTAAAGCATTTGCAGCTTCATGCTGTATGAATACAAGACAAGCCTGGATTACACTAAATGTTCCTCTGAACTCTGCCTCCTCTGGGAGGAGGTTTGATGAAATAGTGTCATTAAGGACGCGGCGGCGTTTCCCCTGAAAGGTTCAGAAAACTCAAAGGATGGAAAAAAGGTGTGAGACTCTCTTTGTTCAATCAATCCAACCTGTATTTTTTCTACTCGACCATGAATCAGACGGTTTGTGACGCCACCACAATGGCGACGAGGAGGGTTGGAATTAGAAGCGTTCTGTATTTATTTTAATTTCAAATGAACCTGTAATTTGAGGACAACAACCTTTGAACAAATGATGAAGACAAAGACGCAACGATTCAAGAATTACAAGAACTTCAGGTACGTCAGCAGAGGTGCAGCCACTGATGGCGGATGTTTGTCTAATGTTTCACCTCCAGCTGGATCTGAGACACACCTTTGTTGGCGTGGAGCAGACTCTGACCTGCAGGCGCTTTGTCCACCATTGCTCCAGCAGTTTATAACGCTGCCGAGCTGCGGCTGAGCATCATGTTAACCTGTAGCTGTTCTCAAAGGGCGGCTGTATTGATCGTCACTAACGGCGTTTTTGGTCCAACAGGAAAGTCCTGATTTTCCTGCCTCAGACCCTGAAGGTCAAACAACAAGGATTGTATGTTATAAAAATACCAAACAAGGGTTTGTGCTTCACTGTCCAGAGAAACAGCACAGCGGGAAGGAGACAAAACTGTACCTCCAGATCTGATTAAACTTCTGGGTCTTTTATGCAGATTTCTAGCCTCATTTAGTCTCCATCTCCTTCCCTTTGCTTTGTTCCTAAACACGCTATGTTTGCTTTTTCACTGTGTTGGTTTTTTACTCATCAGTTTGATGATAAATCATAAAATTCTTTCATATTTCTGGATTGTATTTTAAGTTTTTATCTTCTTCCTGTTTCCATTCCTTTCAGTTACTGTGATGATTAAATCGGGGGTTAGCATATAGCTAGCTTAGCTAGCCTCTGTCTCTCTGTAGAGTTTCTACAGATAAACATTACATGCAGGTCTACTCACCTTCATGTCTAAATGCTTGAGTTAATTCTATGTTTCTGTGTTAAAAATGATCAAAACATGACAGGGAAACATGAACTGCTGCTATCTGCAGATAAATCTAGGAATATTAACAAGGTTGAGTCCAAAGTTTTAAAGGCAGAGCGTCTCTAGAACAGAAAGCAGTCATGGCTCACCCCCCCACACACCCCTACCAACAGAAGAACAATGAAAGCTTTAATAATATGTCCGTATGGGTGCATGGTGAACACATGAGGTGAGAGCTGAAGTTGGTGGAGCGCAGGGTTTAGTTTTCTACACAGGTTCTGCAGGATCACAGCAGTTATAGAAGAAATATTTGAAGTATTTTACTGAAGCAGGCAGGCTGAACGAGTGAGACGACCGTTAGTGACTCATTTACAGATGAAAAGCACTGAGCTGGAAGCTCAGAAAGTCATAAATAATAAATGAATTAAGCAAAAACTGAAGGTCAAATGAGCAGAATAAGTGCTGCTTCTGATAAATGCAGTTTTCTTTTGGATCTTTTGGAAGCTGCTGCTAACCCTAACCCTCATTACCACCTCTTTGCATGAAACCTTTCAGGCTGGAAAAGTGACTAAATATTTCACAGCCACATGAAGCTACATAAAGGCCCAGAGTTTTACTACGACTATAAAGGAAACACCAACAAGCAAATGTTTATGTTAAAAAACCATCCAGCCAAGGTCCTGAAAGCAGCAACAGCTCCTCACACCTTATCTAGGACTTTCTCCCCTTTATTTTCACACCTGATCTGTGGAAACGACTTCCTTGTTTATTCATTGTGAGCATGTCACCATGGTAGCTCTTGTCATGTGGTCTGGCAGGCACACATGGAGGAGGCAACAGGAGGCATCATTTAGTCAGAAAGTCTTTGTTTGCAACCAGACGGAGCTGCAGGTGTAGAAATGTGTCGTCAGTCTGGACTGGAGCCCTTCTAGCTTAAACTCTATGTAACAGAGTCCAATCTTCTTCTAATGCAGGAGGCTTTTATCTGAATAACTAAAACACGTCTGCTCACCTCCTGCTGGCAGGTTACACTCACTGATAAACCAACTGGTTATTTATCCTGGGTTCAGCCTCGGTTAAAGAGGACTGAAAGGTCAGCTGTGAAACCATCATCTGTAGTCTCAGACCTTTGGCTCAAACAGCAGCAGCTGAAGAAGGTACCAGAAACAGCTTAAAAACACAATCTGCATGTGACTGAAATGACAGGATTACAAGGAAGTAAAGGAGGAAGAGAAACCTTGAAACCTCAGCAGAGGAAGGCAGTGTGCTGCGGTACTCACTCCTCATGGCGTAAATCACTGATGGTTCTGTCCAGGGAGATCATGTCACTCGCCACCATGTTGAAACCAAACTCCTTAATGGAAGCTTGGACCGAGTCCTTGTACTCCGGACCCAAGACGAACGGCTTGGCTCCCTCCCCAGGACCTCCAGGGACCCCTTCAGGTTCAGGCTCCTTGGGCTCAAAGTTTCCCAGGATGCCTTTCCTGAGCACAGGGCTGTTGTAGGCGTGTGTCTGAGGTTTGAAGGTGACATACTGCTGCTGGATGACCTGCTTCTGGTCAGGCTGCTGCTGCTGGCCCTGAGGGTCGGCTCCTCCTGGAGGAAGCAGCCAGAAACCAAAGGATCAGACTCAGAAACCAACAGCTGGATGAATCATTGCAGCAGGGCCGGACGATACGGACAAAGTTTATATCCAGATACATTTCCTGATGTCGGTGGATAAGATATTAATTCAAGATCAATGTAGAAAACAATAAAAGCAACAGATGTTTATAAAACTTATGACAAATATTTTGCAATATTTATAAAAATCCTCCAACATAAAATTTAAGAAATCTTAGCTTTGAAAAACAAAACACATAAAACTACATGAAAACCTGGAACATCAGTCGGTGAGAAATGTCGTTTATAGACTGAGACATTTGTGTAAAAGTTACATCACCAATATTAAAATAAACTGTATCACGATATTTATTGATATAGAAATATTGTCCAAAGTTTGTCTGACGTCTCATTTCTTTACTGAATCCTGGTTATTTCTAAAGCTGTGGTTTGTTTATCCTTTTTATTGGTCTCATTGTCCCGTTTATATTTCAACCAATGAGAACCTCTGTAGTTCCCGCTCCTACTCCAGCGCTAAGCATTCTGGGTAATCATTATTGGGGGGTCTGGCTCTGAGATGTACTAGTTGATCCTTTACTGTCGTCTGTTCTTCTGTCCTGAATCCAAGATGGACGTCATTCCTGGTCATTATTGCTGCCTTTCATCACTGCTAGAATATCAATGAACCCGATTCCTTGAACCAAACCTGATCTTATTAAAGAGCTACAGGACAACCTGAACTCAACCAACCCACTGCAACATAATCACAGTCCCACGTTATTGACATACACGTTTATTAAAAACTAATTCACTCTGGTTGAAACCATGTTTTTAATCATAAATAACAGCTGATGCAGTATTGATTTTGTTCTGTTTCTGTTCAGTTTGTTAGTAAATAAAGTCTTTCTGTGTACATTTACCATGAAAACATGATGTGAACGTATTAAATCGCTGCACATGCGTACAGTTGGTGAACAAGCTGAAACAATGGAGGTGAGTGATGTGGGACTCAAAGTATAGTTACCAAAAAACCCACAAAGGTCCAAGATCAATGGGCTCCATGCACAGCTCCACTACTTCCTGAACTCAAAGCAGCTCCTTTGTTTCCTGTCTTTCATTACTGGTCGAACTAATTCATTCAGGTGTGTCTGGCTATTGTTGCCATGGTTACCGAGGTCAGACAGGACGATCAGAAGGCTACCAGTATGAACACTTGGTGGATATAACCTTATTTTATCAGGATCAGATTCGGATCTTTTATGGAAAGGCATTTAACCTTTGAATAAATCCAGTCTTAGGGCCTGATCACTGCCTGACCTGCAGAAAAACAGAAGCTGTCTGACAACAAGCAGCAGCATAAAGGATCTGCAACAGCAAAATATGAATCAAAGGAATACAGGAAAACTGACATCTGTCTAAAAAACAAAGTGATGAAGCCTAAACTTTCAGCCAACAGAGGGAACTCCAGCAGCAGCTCCTCCAGGAGATCACAAAATAACACCCAAAGGTGCTGCAGGCGTAACCAGCTTCAGTTCAGCTCAGGATTCATTCATTCCTGTAGTGATGGAACTGAACCCGGTTCTCTATCAGAGCATCCTGAGCTAGAACATCCAGACGGACGGACGGAGTCTCACCGTGCTTCCGTCTGACAGAGTTCAGGTCCACCTCCACCCCCTCCACCCGGGGCCAGGGGACCACAGGCTTGAACTGATCTGCAAACTCTCCTTTGGGGAGGAAACTGTCCTCCTGCTGAGAACAAAACACAACATGAAGAGATCATTAATACACACAGACTGGATGAAAACATTTAAACCACAGCCTCTGTGAACAAAATGCAACAAAAGTGGCCCTAAAATAATCAGCAACTGGCCCCCAACCCCCTTAAACGTCATGATCAACCTGCACTCAATGAAAAATGATATTCTAAACACGGTGATGGCAGCATCATGCTGTGGGGATGCTGCTCTTCTCGTTCAGGATGATATGCAGGGAGACGTCCTGATTGATGCACTGGGCTGGTTCAAATGGTTCCCTGGTTCTGGATCCCCAACTGAAACAACACTGAAAACAAAACCCGATTCCTAGAGAATCGGCTGCAGATGAGACACGATGGGAAAAGATGGAGCACTGAACCCACCAGTCTAGTCTAGGTTGGACTGTTTGTTTTCTAAACACACCTTTTTAAAGGAAGGTGCTTCCAAGGCACTCCGTCACAGACACTGTGTACAAAGGTGTGGCTCCAAAGCGCTCCCCCCCCACAAATCACCAGCAGGACGGGTGTCAACAATGATTTAATGTGAAAACTGGACACTAGACACAAAATTAACACTGACAGCAAGGATACCAACAAAACTATTTACTGTCTGGACAAGAACAGTTCGGAGGCCTTGGAGAAGGTGGTGGAAATGTTTTCCTCCCAGGTGTGGATCTGGTTTGGTGAGTGGGTGCGACACAGATAAAGGAAACCCAAAGAGCATCAAACGTTCCCTCATTGTCCCACTGCTGGATAATTACAGCTCAGAGCTGAACCACAGCCTCTGCGAAACACACGTTACATGTTCAACCCTCTACCAGAACCAAACGACCCGAAACATGAGCAGGAGTTAAAATGGGCTGAGACGTTTTCTCCCTGTGGAGCAGAGAGCTCCGCTTGTTCCCAGATTAATGGGAGGCAGCAGCTGGTTCTCTGAGAACATTACAGGACTTTTAGTCTCCTGCTGGACGAAGCCTCTAACCATAAACCAAGTTAAACAGTTTGTTTATGAAGCATAAAGGCTGCAGATTACCAACAAAAACCTTCCAGCTGTTGTATTATTACACAGCAGTCCAGAAAAATGACACAAAAATACAAAAGATTTTACATGCATTCAATCTATAGAACATTTCCAGCTACAGAAATATAATCTATTATCTCACTGAGTGGAAATCAGGGGTAAAAATTAAGGTTTTCTTGTTCTCATTTTATTATAATCCTTGTTTAATTTATAATAATCCAGGTTAATAACAATAATCTTGTTTGATTTAATTTTGTTGTCCCGCTCTCCTCCTATACTTGCAGGACAAAGAATCAGGAGAAGATTTATTTACAAAAACTATTTAGTTTAGTTTGTCACATTAGAGCTCAGTACATCTAATTATCCTCTATTTATCTGTCATGTTTATTGATTTTCATTTTTAAGCGCCCCTACATTTAATCCGATAATCTGACTGACACAGCCTTGCAGCAATAATCTAATGTTTTAAAACAGGACTCATTTATTTTCCAAAGCCAGCTCGTTAGAGGCCAGCTCACTTCCGCCTGGTGACATGTACGGATGTGGATCCTGGATTATGGGATGGGATGCACCTGGAAGTCCTAACTGTGTTTTCCTCCATCAGGGAGCAACAAACAGACCCCAGCAACAGTGGGAATATTAATCCAGTTCAGGAGACAAGCTAACCACACACTTGCATTGAGTTGCTCTGAATCAAGCGTCCCTGTTTAGTGCAGTTCAGCTTCTTACCCTTTTCCCGAAGGGGTTCTCATCGTTGGGCTTTGGAGACAGA
Source organism: Jordanella pulchra (assembly GCA_034780135.1). NCBI lineage: Eukaryota > Metazoa > Chordata > Actinopteri > Cyprinodontiformes > Cyprinodontidae > Jordanella > Jordanella pulchra. The sequence goes on from JAUZNJ010030258.1 coordinate 39,822, forward strand.
GACGACCAGAGTAGCACCAAGCCCAGGAAGGTCCCAATGACCAGTAAACTCCGCAGGAGGAATCCCACCTTTAGCCTCATGCTGGAAGCTGCTTCCTTCTTCTAGAGCTAAGCTAAGCTAGCTGCTGGTCCTCGCGCTGTGACTGACTGACAGCCGGTGACCAGCTGCTCTGTTCCTGCTGTAAAGTAAAATAAATATTAGCTCAAAGGGAAAGACTCGTTGCTGTTACTGGTCTGTACACAGCACAGGGACTGGTTCTGGTTCTCCTTTCTGCTCTGGTGCTCAGCCCCACTGTTCCGGTGTAACAACTCTGTCCTCCTCTATGGTTCCTGTTGCTGCCAGATGGGAAG